>CAUYQU010002542.1:0-31605 GCA_963574635.1 Cheracebus regulus | reverse complement strand
CGGTTTCTCCCCACCCAAAAAAAAAAAAAAAAAAAAAAAAAAAAAGATAAAAATAATAAAGCTAAATTTTTATTTAGTTCTTATTTCTTTTAATGGCCCTCACCAAACTCTATTTTGGCTTTTTATTTGTATATATACTTCATTTTCTTTGGTGAAACTACAAACTCCTCAAAGTAGTGATTTATATATTATTTGTGTTTATATGCTTAAAGCAGCTAGCACTGACTCTTGTACTTTGTGGGTTCTCAGCAAATCTTGGCTGAGTAAGACAAAATAAAATGTTCATCTTTTCAAATGGTTGAAATTATCAAGACATCAGTATATCTGCTCATTTTCCATGATCAGTACATATATTTAAGTGTTTTAACCTGCATCTTTTAAAAAATTTGTTTATGGCATCTATTCTGAATTTAAGTACAATGAGTTCAGCCATCAAACAGGAGAACAGACGTTCCACTGAATGCCTGTATACTTTTCTTCTTTCTCATTTTCGTCATTGTGCCCAGGAAAGAGACTGACTAAATTTTCAGATTTTCTAATGCATGAAAAGAAGATGAAAACTCAATCCATATTTCCAAGCTTCTCAGAAGCAGCTAAAAAAAAAAAGGATGTGTATGGTATAAGGTTTGACACAAAGGACTTGGCAAAGAACTATATATCTCAGAAACATAATTATTTACATAATTGTTTTGGTTTATACATTACCCCCTCCATTTTGTAGGTGATGCTCAAATTGTTCGATAGACAGAAGTAAGCAAAACTGTCTGATTTGAAATTCTTAATAAAGAGCCTTTAAGATAACAATCATGGGCCAGGCGACGTGGCTCACACCTGTCATCCCAGCACTTTGGGAGGCCGAGATGGGTGGATCACGAGGTCAGGAGATCGAGACAATCCTGGCTAACATGGAGAAACCCCATCTCTACTGAAAATACAAAAAATTAGCCAGGCATGGTGGCATGTGCCTGTAGCCCCAGTTACTCAGGAGGCCAAGGCAGGAGAATCGTTTGAACCCAGGAGGCAGAGGTTGCAGTGAGCCGAGATCATGCCACTGCACTCTAGCCTGGGGAGCAGAGCAAGACTCTGTCTCAAAAAAAAAAGATAATAATCATGTTTCATTGAGATGGAAGTCTAAGCACAGGTTTTCCCAAAGAACAAAGATTTCCAACCCATGCAAGAAACAGGCGTGTGAAAATGAAAACATTTATAAAATTATTCCAGCCTCATGAAAAGTATAATTTCTTGTGCGTATGAGTAAAAGATTAAATTTTGGATCATCCCAAACCAGTTATTTGATCTTCTTAATACGAGATAATGGATTAGGGGATAGCTTGTGTCTTTGAGGGAGAGGGAAAAGTATTTTCTCTTTGCAAATTACCAGTCTACCCATGGAATGGTTAGGAACATTGTTATAATCTGTTAGAGAAATCTGAGGCTTACACAAAGGCTTTACCACTGCAAAATGACTCTAGCTGGATATGTCTCTTCTAGGCCGAAAATATATGTGATATGTAAAAGAAATACATATCATATATATTTGAAAGCAATGCTGAGAAAGAATAAAGGGGTAACTTCCTTAACACATTTGGAAAAAAAATCTTAATTCTATAATTAATAAGCAGATGACATACTAAAGAAAGGGACAGACTGTTCATCAGTTGTGACACATTTAAACACTAGTAGGAGACATCAGAAACCAGAGTGGTTCAGCGGTTCAGTCTGTAGTAATGAATGAGATTTCTCTTCTTTGCAAGATTCTCTGATCTACCTCAATGCTCTGAGTATGCTTTTTGAAACGTTCCTAGAGCTATTAAAAGAAAATTCCTCTCAAATATTTAAAAGTCACTTTTGAATAAAAGAAAAAGATGATTTCTTAACATTCCATTCCCTTGATGTTCTGCCTTAAAACTTTCAACTAGAAAGAGAAAGCATATCTGTACATTAAAATTCCAGGAAGGCCATCACTTTGTTTTCAAATGACATTCTGAGCACAAAGGTAAACCAGGCAGAGAGGCTGCCTTGTGTTTTGATTTTCCACAGGGGAATTCTTTCAGTCACTTGAAGAAAGGCCACACTGTACACACTAACACCTGATGTGGAAAAATCTTTGATACAGTGTGAGTTGCGTCTATATGGGAAATGACCGGCTCAACTGTTTGCCACACCTGTCATATTTAGACCTCGATTAGAAAAATGAAGTTTGAAATATGTATATTAAATGTTCGTGTGTACTGCCACTTCCAAATTCAACCTCTTCCCATCTACAGTATCTCTCCCTCTCTTTTTAAAAAACATTCAAAGCAACGGAAGCATAAAATGACATATAAGCAAGATGATTACATAAAAGAAGAAAGCTCATTATTTAGAATACTTTAGGATTTGTCTTTTTAATTAAATGATTGTCTAACTGTCTTGGCTTTTCACTGATACAGTCACTCATAAATTTCTATAATTAAAGAAGCTGTTGTATTTGTCTCTTTCTAGACAGACATTCCTCATGAATCTGGGTAGAGGCACTGTCGTCTCACTTGGCAGATACAGGAGAATACATATAATCACCTCCAAAATCAATATTTTCAGAAATATGCCATGTTGAATGGCAGAACTTGTGAGCTTCCACTGTAATCACAGGCACTAATGTCAATCAGGTATTATGCAAGATGAGGACAGTCTTTTTTTTTTTTTGACAATAGTTATTTTGAAAGGATGAGGAAAGGAGATTGTGAGCAATGATGGCTCTAACAACATGATATTTCTGTTACATCAAAAGGTATCAAGAACCATGTCGTATCTATCTGGAACTTCATAAACTAGAGGGCCACCTAAATTTCCTTCATCAGAGACACCATCTCATTTGTAATGCAATCTTGAGGAATACACTCAGCAATGTTCAAAGAGTAGGCAACCTGTTATTACACTTAGTAACAGTTCATGAGAAATATGAGGATGACTATACCTACAAATTCCTAAATAACCACATTCCAGTGAAAATGTATAAGCATTCCATAGGAAACAGATGCCATCATAATTAACTTACAGACTCTGCATGTTCCATTACTGCCAACACAAAGAAGACATATTCTTGACCGCTTTGGAGTTGCTTGTTTGTAAATCCACCATAATGCTTGTCATCCCCCAGGGTGAACTCAGTGGGAAGGACATCAAAGTGAGCAGCAATATATGGCTTTAATTCAACTTCTCTCCCATAACGGATGCTTCTGCGTTTCCTAGATATCTCCTTAAGCAGCTTAAGGAAAAAAGTGGGAAACAGAAAAAGACCTGTAAACAATCACCCAACTTACTGGTAATTTAATGAGGGAAATTAATTCAGAACTAGGACCAACCCAAATGCAGTGTGTTCACATTTCATATAGCACATTAGCATCGCTAAATCTCAGTTCTCTCAATATTTCAGATGCTTCTCTTCCTGTTAAGGTAAGATACTGGACTGCTATTACAAGGTCTAGGCTATAAGCACAGGGCAATTAGATCCTTTACTGTAGCTTATTTCGTTTCCTACACTAATGAAATTCTCTCAAAGGGCAATAGTACATCATAACTTGTCTAAGGAAAAAACTCAGCTTGATTCATAAAAGCCTTGCCTTGCAGGAGATTTATTAAACAAGTAGTAACCTCAGACAAAGCCATCTAAATCTTTAAATATGGACACATTTTAGAAGAGGTAACTACCATTTTAGATTGTTTTTAATAATGAGATTAATTCATATGATACAAATTCCCTCAAATCAGCAGAAGCAGAATCCAATAAACAATTTTTAATGTACACGTATTAAATAGACATTGTTACTCATTAACCAATTTCTGGCTTGACTGAGCTCCTTGTTTAGGCAACTGGGGTGCAGTTCCCTACACTTTATCATGGCATCAACTTTTTCTAGAATCGACCTCTCTTGGGAGTATGTATATCTTACTGGATGATATAGGCAAGGTAGATGAACATTAATTTTAGTACTACCCTGAAGAAAACACACATGCATGTGTATATATGAATCTTTCACGTATTTCTAAAGAAAAGAGGTAGAATTTATTTTTGGATAATCTACTGTTTTTCGTGGACTCCTTTATTATGAGAAAAATCACACTAACAGTAGTTATGAATATGGATCTCAAAGTTACCTTTGTCTTCTCCATTTAAAATTGGTATTTTACAGGGTTTAACAAGGAAAAGGTCTATATTAGTCTGAGATGCCTTTTGATGTAAGCAGAAATTTTTTTGGCAGTTTCTTGGAAAGAACTTTTATTTTAATTATTTTAATATCTGTTTATTAATAGAAAAGTCTGTGTATTTGAGGAGAAACCAGAAAAAGGAATGAATCTATCTTCACCTTGATAAACAAAATTAAGATACTTAGGGAAACAGTGCAGTAAAACTATTTACTAGCCCTGTTTTTATAAATAGTAATGGTCTCGTAAGGGCAGGCATGGTGGCTCACATCTGTAATCTCAGCACTTTGGAAGGCCAAGGCAGGGAGATCATGAGGTAAGGCGACTGAGATCATTCTGGTTAATGCAGTGAAACCTTGTCTCTACTAAAAAAAAAAAAAGTACAAAAAATTAGCCGGGGATGGTGGCACATGCTTGTAGTCCCAGCTACTCGGGAGGCTGAGGCAGGAGAATCGCTTGAATCCAGGAGGTGAAGGTTGCAGTGAGCTGAGCGTGTGTCACTGCATTGCAGCCTAGGCTACAGAGCAAGACTACATATCACACACACACTCAAAAAAAGAAAACAAAAAAGATCTAGTGAAAGCCAAAGTAGTGATCTCTCCTTAGTAGAATGAGAACCTGGCATCATAAAGGCTGGGTTTCTGTAATAAAATGGTTTCAGACTGTATATATGATAAACACTGAATGCTTCTGTTAGGAATTTGATGATACACTACAGTTCCTTCTACACTGGGATTAGCAGATATCTTCAGCTTGTTCAAAAGTGTATCCCAAAAAATGTAAAAAACTAGTCTTTCAGTTATAGAAAAATTTTGGCCTACAATATTTTTCAATAATATTTAAAATGTGCTAAAAGTTTCTGTGAATTTGAGTTTACTGATGCAAATAAAATTACATGAAATGTTAAGTTGTTTTAGGAAAACCACGGTAGATTGGGCGTTACTTGTTTAGCAAATTTGGACCATCTCATAATAAATCCAGTTATGCTGATCAATTATGCACCAAGTGGCCATGAAAAACACAAGTCCAGAAAGTTAGCACTATCTTTTAATCTTGTTGTCAAATTCAGTTTTACTTTTAATGATGATGATAACTGTAATAATAATAGTTTTCATTTATTAAGCAATTACTAGGTGCCAGACACTGTTCTACAGATCCTAAGCATGCATTAGTTCCAATTTATTCCTCAGAACCCTATAAGGATGGTTAATTACCTCATTTTATAAATGAGGAAACTGAGGCACAACAGAAAATCTTAATATATAATTAGTCTCGATTAGTGAAATAAAATGAAATTCCATGTTAGAGATTTTTTTCAACTATACTTTACTTAATGATTACACAATATCATAAGGAAATATAAACGTGATGTTTAAGCTCTGATGCTCTGATACTCTAAACTGTTTCAACTCAGTGTGTATTTATACATATAATATTTATGTATTTGTTTATATCAAGACAGATGAATGTGTTATTTCCTTTTTCTTGATTCTTGTTATATGCTAATTTTAAAAATCTGATGCCAAATATTTAATGCAATATAATTGAAGCCTCATTACACGGTTTATTGTTGATATGTAGTAAAGGATAGTAACCTATTACACCAAGTAGGAAAATGCACTGCAGATGTGCTGAACAGCTTTTTGAAGCTGGGTAATCAAAAACATTTATCATGAGTTGTTTATGTGACTGTGTCCCCTCTTCTACTTCACTGATCAAACCCTACCTGGATTTTATTCATAGTGTAGATGTGGTTAATAGTCATAATTCATCCATATCATTGTCATTCCCACAAGCACTTTTCTGCTAGGGTTTCTTTAGAAGATTTATAGGAATTAATTCAGAATAAAATATTTGAATTTTGGATTCTTAGATCCAATGCAGTCATTCATTAAAGTCAAATCATTCTGTCCCTTTATATTGCTCTAATCTCTGTAGGATGCTTCCTGTGTTATACGTTAAATGGTTCAAATGAGCTCAGATGACACCAAAGTTAGCCAGCATGTTGCGGTTACAACCACAAATGACCACTTTATTTTACAATAAGACTTTGAAGTACAATGCAATGAAAAGCTCATGATATATTACATGACCTGCTCTGAATTAAATATCACTAACATTTTGGGAGACTATCGATGTCTGCTCTGTCCAGTTTGACCTTGACAATAGGAGTTTCAGTTTATAAATTTATCATGTGGAGAGCGTCCCCAGACAAAGGATAAATGAACTCAGAAGATAATTTCGAGAGTAATATTGTTTGGAAAGCTTCTTTCAATTTTTTATGGGCCTAGATATGAGACATACGTGTGGAAATCCCCTTAGGCCACCATTCTATTCAATGATATGGTTCCAGCAATTTGAATTACAGGCCTTTCTGAAAAATTACCTGATCGAATACATTTAAGAGATGAACACTGCTTCGTCAAACCTGGCAGTACCAAGCTATAGATAAAATTACTACAAAGCTTTTATTATCCATGGTAGGAAAAAAAAGTGTGTCTGTAGGGATCAGAAACTGGATGAGTAAGCATAAAGTGAGGCCATAGCCTACTTTCATTTGTTCCTCTCCACAATGGTTACAAGATATATTGGAGGCAATTCCAGAAGATAGATCAAGGGCTTAGTTCTTTATCAGAAATAATTTTCATTTTCCAGTCAATGCATATCTTATTTCTTCCACCATTAATTCTACAATGTGGTCTCAATTATATTAGGAAGAAAAGTGGGAAACAACCCATCCCGATGCAAAAGTTTTAAATTAATAAAATATTCTTTATCAAACTATTATACAGATTAATGCACCACAACTTGGATGATTAAAATGACCCTTTGTTAGGGGAATCAGCAGCAGAGACCCATAGAATTTAATTGCAAGAAAGTTCAAAGTCATATAGCCCTATAGTTTAATCCATTAGTGTTGTTGTGCATTTTAGAGGTTAAAACTTGGCTATTAAAGAGAATCACTTTCTATTACTTACTATCAAATGGCTTCACTTCTAAGGAAAGCTTATTATTTAAAAGTGTTTGATGTGATTTTGGCTTGGATCTCAATGCTTTAAAAACTTTTTTTTTTAATAAGTAGAACAATTCACAGATTCTACAAGTTGCCTTTGCATTTTAAATCCCATTCCAACTTAAATGGGATGATGACAGTTCTGTAATTCAGCTGAGAACCAATGAAAATAATAAAGATGATATCAAGATTAACTGATTAGTCAGTTGCAAGTAAAATCATGTTTTGCTTCAAAATGCTTAGAAAACCAGCTGATCATTCTGCCTTTTCAGTTAAAGGATTACTATTGTTTTAATGTCATAGAATAATGAGTTTGTTCCTTTACCATCAATACAAAACAATTAAATTAATAACACATCTAAATTACTTGATAACACTATTGAAATAATCATTTTACACAGCTTCAATGATCATCTAATCACTAGTGACACAAAAGCATAGGCCTAACCTTGAACTCACCTCCTCTTCTGAATTTGATCAAATTTAATTCAGATAAATGAAGCCAGTGATCATAAATCTCACTTTTAGAGATGACATATGTCTGCCAAAGAAAGCTAACAACCTTTTTGGTCAGATCATAATCTCCTTTGTGTCTCCTGGGTGCAGACATAGGTGTGAAATAAACATAACCTCTCTATAATGTAGGTAGGAAATTTATTCTTTTCTTTGCTCTGTTTGTACCAATTTGAGGTAGAAGAAATATATAGGAATAAAAGGTCATACTACGAGATGTGGCCTATGTTGTAAATAAACCCAATAAATTAAAATCTCATATTTTCCAAATGGGGGCCTTATGATTATTTGCCTTATAAACTGATTGAAAACGGCTTCATGTTAAAATAACAAAGGCTCTTCTGTATTTTGAAATGCAAATTCTACTCATTAACTTGCTATGGTCCTCTGGGGATCTAGCTCAACACTTCTGGATTGTATTTTCTTATCTAAAGAGAAGTATGTGATAATTATGTATTTTTCTTCATGTTATGCATTACCTTTCAAAAATGTCCTTACACAAGAAGAGTACCAATTATAATGCACCTGCTGTTGTAAGATTTTGGAAATCCACATTATATATTTAGTATTTGTTGTTTTTTGTTCTATATATTTTGCTTTGCTCACAA
The DNA here is from genome assembly GCA_963574635.1 of Cheracebus regulus. Classification (NCBI taxonomy): domain Eukaryota; kingdom Metazoa; phylum Chordata; class Mammalia; order Primates; family Pitheciidae; genus Cheracebus; species Cheracebus regulus. The sequence continues at coordinate 23,286 of CAUYQU010002542.1, read as the reverse complement.
TTTTGTGACTTGTTTTACTTTCTCAATAGTGAAATGCATTTTTGACTCTGAAAACCTACAGAATATAGAATAAGGCAAACACTTTCTAATCAACAGAATTCTGTTAGAAACTGGACAAGAACCCATAGTAGGTCAAATGAACTCTGCCGCAAATTGCCATTTGGTGTTTTTATCACCTTCAGCAACTGTTGCACTAATAAAGGGGACCTTGGGATTTCTATCAACGGTGATTAAGTCTTTGCTGACAATTCACATCACCTTCCACACCTCTGTATCATGTTTTACAAGGGGCAAGGGGCAAAATATTAATGCCAACAAAGATTAGACAGGTTGTAAGCTTTATTGCAGCTTAATATTTTTTAATTAAAGCAAAAGGATCTTTGTTGGGATCCCCAGGGGTTAGCATACCAACAGCACTGAACCATCCAACCAGCTAGGTATGGAGAAGTCAATGCCCAGATTAGATACTAAAATGCCTCCATAGGGAGGAGGCAGATATGTAGCAAATTAAATAACTAATGAAAGACACAGCCAACAATGACATAGTTACCTCATCTAATTCCATTTCATCTGGACTCTCCCATGGCTTGATAAACTTCCCGCGAGATTTCTTCAAAGGCACAATTATGATGTAGTAACCTCTGCAACAAGAATGAATAGACGAAAGTAAGGTAAGTTCAAAGGAGGAAAAAGTAGATACACCTTAAATCTTCCACAGACCAGTGAGGCTGAAGGCAAATTATGGACAATGAGTGATTTGTCCATTCCTTACGTCAATGACAAATAACCACCTGTTTGTTCAATTTTAAAAACAACATGGGAAGACATTTATGTGTGACTTCGATGATCTTGTATGGTAATATCATCATGGTTGACTGCTCTTTATTAGGTATCATAAACAGAGCAGGCATAGTTTGTTAGGGCCCTGGTGCTGCACACGTACAAGGCTGGAATACTGCAATCTACCGCCACAAGCTGCTCAACCAAATATTTCCTATGACATTAATTTATAAGATGTTTTGAAAAGGCGTTGTGTAAGAAAAAATTTACTCTTAGCTCACATAAATACCTATTATTACCATGTTGTTTATACAAACCTAAAATACTTCATTTGAATTTGAAAAATATAAGTGATAAAAATTAGGTATAATTGCATAGAGTGAAACATTAATAATTCTCTTCTATTACACCCATCAAATTGCAAACCTCAAGGTAAGTACTGCAGAAATTTGGAGAAAATCACAACCTAAGCGCCTTCAAATCTAATGATATTTAAGAGACAAAAGTAACTGAATCCTTACACTGAGAACGGTCAACTAAAATTTAAGTAATGTATAAAGGTACCCAACCACAAATAGATACGGGTTATTTGTAAAGCTGTTTTGTCACTTCAGTATAGTATACACTCTGCTTTCATATTCTGGTTTAGGGACTCTGCTCAAATGATCTTTGGTAGTAACTATACAAGGACTTTCAACATACTGTATAATAACAACATATTAATCACTTCCTACTTCTCAGGTATTATATTAAATGCATAATCTGGCTTTATCCTCCTATAGAGAAATGTTTGAATAAAGCCTAGGTATAGCCTGTAAGGCTACAAGGATAAGTCACAGGCTAAAAGACTGATCTGTAAAGATTAAATAATTGCCAGACTAAAACAGATAGTAAAGGGATGCAAACCTACATTTATCTTAACAGTGGCCATGATCTGTCTCTGTTTTTCATTTACTCTATGTATCATAAAGTATTTTCTAAGGCCTCCATATACTTTGTGGAGATACACTGTGAAAATGAAAATGCACACACACGAACCCAAACATACCCACATACCTTTAAAAGAGGACGCCACCACACAGGACAAAGAAAGAAGAGGAAGGACACTCCCAATCCTGTGTCACACTGAATCACAGAGACCACAGAGGTCAGGAAGGCCTCCTTCTACTCATCTCAAAGCAAAACCTGTAATAAACTCAGTAAACTCTCTGTGACTAGGAACTCTGTTTCCATTAAGAGTCTAGACCAGAGCTGCCCAATACAGTACCCACTAGCCCCTGGGGGACATCGAGCACTGCGGATGTGACTAGCCCACACTAAGATGCACTGTAAATATAAAAGACAGACTGGATTTCAAAGACTTAGCATTCAACAGAGTGTGAAATATCTCAGTAATAATTTTTAAAATAATGATTACACAATGAAATAATCATCTGGAAATAATAGGTTAAATAAATTATTAAAATTAATTTCATCTGCTTTTAATTTTTTTCACTGTTGTTACTAGAAAACTTAAAATTTCACATGTGGTTCTCATTATATTTGTTGAACGGTGCTGCTCCAGAGCGCTCTGGTGAAGAATATGGCACTTAGAGATCTATCTGGCCCAGAGTTTGGGCTGATCTTGGGCTTAAACCCTAGAACCTCAGTTTTATGTTTTGAAATATGTCAGTAGAAAATATCAGGTTGTGATATGGAGGGAAATGAAACAAACAAACTCAAGATGCTCAGCACAGTATGTGTGGCATGTAGCATTAAACAGATGCCAGCTGCTGCTGGCTAGTGTGAACATCATGGTTGGAGCAATGCATCTGAACTGCCTTATTCAGTAAGACTCCATGAAGTTCCATGAGCTACAGGTTAAAGAACCTGTCAAACTTCTTTTCCCTCTATCAAGAATTCAAGTCAAACCAGACAATTATACCAGAATCCTTTCTCCATGGTGCTGTGAGCAACTAATCAACAGATACACAGGATTACACCATCTAGCCATTCATTTTCTTCACTACAAATAATCATAATGATCAAGGAGGATGAGGAGAAGGCAGAGTTGGAGTGTGTGACAGAGACAATATCTTTTATTTTATGATCCAGAGTAAGCTTCCCCCTCTTCCTGTCCTCCCACCACCTGAATAATTTGCCAAACAAGTCCATCATGTTAAATGAGCATGGAAGAGAAAGATGGAGGCTGCAACTGAGCGTACAAAATCACACTGCAGATGTACTTGATAAACACACTTGTCAAGGAACCTCTTGCTTTCACTACCAACCGCACTAAGTCAGAAGAACTCTACACATAAAGCAATATTGCATATTATCCGAGTGCTACCACCGTCCTCCTTCAGAATCCTGTAAATCAAGGTTAAGCTGATGAGTTTCATAAATTTCTTCTTCTGATTTCACACTCTGAGTTGCCATTCTTGTACATGAAAAGAAAAAAAACCCATTCGTCGGCAGCACTCCCCAACTATTCATTTTACTTGTGGCTAGGATAAGAATTGAACAGCCTCCCCCACAGCAATTAATTAACGGCAGCCAGATATCCATAACCTTTTTTCTCTACTGATCTCTGAAGCATTCATCTAGGGCAGTCAAAGTGAAGCTTGCTTCAAAACAGCTTTTGCACACTGAAAGAAATAGGGCAGTGGCAATTTGAAATTCTGTATTATACAAAGCCTCACCTCGGTCTAAATCCACACTTTGCAACTGTGCTCTCTGCAACTACAGCTTTGTCAACATCAACGTCCTTGCCTGACTTGCAACCTGGCTCTCCCCTGAGGGTACTGCTTTCTTTGCAGCCTTCTCATATGGCAGCTGTGGATTTATCCCTCCTCACCTGCCTATGAACTTCAGAATCAGGGTTTGGGGTTTCTTTCCTGGCTTCCCACTGCTTATTTTTCTTCCACCCTCTTGCTTTTTTATTAACAAACCCTCTCTTTTTTGAAGTTCGTGCAATCCAGCTATATTACGCTCTTCTCTGGCTGATTTTTGCCATCTAGAACTTCTCCACGCATCTCCTTTTTCTCAGGGAAGATTCTTTTGCGGGGTTCACGGCCTTCTTTTTTCCTCCAAACTCTGCCATCATCCCGCGTGGTTTCAACCTTCATAGGTCTGGCCCATGTACCACTGAAGCTCTCAGATTCTTCAGATTCTTCAATCCTCCATTCTACATTAGCTGAAATCTATGCTTGCCATTTTCTCTGCCAGAATCCAGGGAGCTGAACACAGCTCAAGAAATAAAGCACAGGGCAGAATAATCCCATAAATTCAGAATCAGCAAACCCAGTTAGGCCCACAACATGGCCTGGCAATCTTACCACTACCTAGTTACCTAATAACTTCTCCAGTTGCCTAGTCTGTCCATTTTCCACAGTAACGTTTTCACTTTCTCCTCTAGCTTGAAACCTTGGACGTTCGAACCTCCCGAGCACAAGATGGCCTTATCTCTTATATACAGAGAAAATGCAAAGATTCCGACAAGAATTCCCTCATCATCTGTCTACCAAACTACATCTAAATCTGTAAACAAACTAAATCTGTAAGCAAACCATAAACTTTTCTTTTGTTAAAGTAGAAGGGCTGGCCCTACTTTTGAAGGCCATTAACTATTTCCTGAATTGTTCCTCATCTTCTTGCTTTCTTAGGAAGGTTACTATACATTATACCCCTTCTCTCTCATATATCTCAACTTCTCCCTTCCCCATTCAATCCCATCCATTAGCTTTCAACCTCGTATAAACATGGGCCATATAAAGAACAAAACAAACCACATCCCACTCCAGTCACCTCTCTTTCTCCCACTCCTGACTGTCAAAATTCTGCAAATAGCTGGGTGTTCCTCCCTCTGCCTACCTCTGCCCTCACTTCCTGGCCGACCAGGCTTTAATGCCTGCCTCCTCAATACCACTGCCAGGGTGCTCAGTGATCTCCATGGTGTTACATCAGAAGAGGAGTTTCCGATACTCTTCTTTCTTGACCTTTTAGCAGACCTTTTAGGATGTTAACACTCTTCATGAAACCTTCTGAGCCCTTTCTCTGTGACATTCTTCTGTTATTTCTACGTGTATCTCTTTCCACACTAAACTTATTTCCTTAGCAGAATTTATTATCTGCTACCCAGCTACAATGGTGACATTCCTCAAGGCTCTGGCTAAGAACTTCTATCCAGACCCTATTTTCATCCTAGATCTCATTCCAGCTCAGGGCATCAGTTCTTAGCTATAGGTAAATGATTTCCAGATTCCTATCTTTAGCCGAGAATGTTCTTCCGAATTCTTCTGGTGATCTGACTTTAACTTAATGCCTTCATTTGGGTTACAAAAGTACCCCAAATTTACTGAGGTTAAAATAAAACAAATAATATGTCTTTCAAAGTAAATCCTCCCTAATACTGCACTATAAGCCATTTCAGTACACAAGCCAGAAACCTAAGTGTTATCATTGACAATCTGCCTTTATTCTCTGCCTCTGTCATACTCAATCCATTGCCAAGTGCAACTTCTTCCAAACCCGGTCTCCAGTGCATGTGCTTCTCTCCAACTCTACTGCCACTCTTCTGGCCTCATTCCATGTCACATGTTCAGACTGTGACCTGACTCTCCTAACTCTCTCTGTTGACTTTAGCCCCTTCTAATGCAGTCTCTGAAATTTTCAATTCACAATACAAAATTCGTTGTGCTATTTCCACTTTTTAAAACATTTCAATGGATCCTCATTTCTCTTAGGATAAAGACTGAAAGTTATCAGAAGGCCCAGTAGGATCTTGGCTGAATTCCCTCTGACTGTGCCCTCTCAGCTACAGCTCAATAGGCTTTCAGTGTCTTGCCTTTACCTTAGACCAGTGGTTCCCAGGCTTTTTGGCACCAAGGACTGGTTTTATGGAAGACAATTTTTCCACAGACAGGATGGGGGTTAGGGGGATGGTGTTGATGTGAAACTGTGCCACTTCAGATCATCAGTCATTAGATTCTCATAAGGAGCTGGCCATCTAGATTCCTCACATGTGCAGTTCACAAGAGGGTTCATGTTCCTATGAGAATCCAGCACCACCATTGATCTGATAGGAGGTGGAGCTCGCTCCAGTGGCAATGTTCCCTCTCCACTGCTTAGCTCCTGCTGTGTCGTCGGGTTCCTAACAGGTTAGGAACTGGTACCTGTCCATGACCCGGGGATTGAAGATCCCTGCCTTAGTCTATCCTGTCATTAAACTATTGATCATTCTGTTCCATCTGCCTAGAACTTTCTGTCACTCCCATGTAGTTAACTATTGTCTTTCCTTAAATATCTATTAACTGATTATTTTCTAAGTGAAATCTTCCCTTTTTATTTAAGCCAATTACCCCCATTATATGGTCTCTGTGGACCATTTTCAATCTATAAATTTCCTTAAACTGTTTAAGACATATTCATATATTTATAAAAACATTACTAAAGTATGTATGTATATATATATACATATATATATATGTGTGTGTATGTACATATATGGCAAAGTTAAGCAAGGTTGGGGGATATATATTTTATCATGAAAATATTCTTCCACTGAGAAGAAAGTGGGTGGAAGAGGTGGCTCTCAGGAATTAATGTCTCTCCTAAATCAGGTAGTCAAAATATTTGGTAGTTCTTCTCCATCAGAATTTTCCACTTTCAGTCTCATCCAGCTTTTTCTCCATTCTTCAAACTGACAACAGCATGCCCAAATGGAGTTTATAGAAAATATAACTCCTTATTGCAAATGTTCTTTTCTTTACTGCCCTACTCATGACCCTTGTTCTAATCTCACAGGACATTAAGGAAGATAAGATGATTCAGATTGGAGGAGTGAAATGGGGAGCTAATATGTGCCCTACAAATTCATATCAACCAAATCATATGAGCTGAAAGAACTTGCTTGAAATGAAAAAAATAAATAAATAAATTGCTTTTGGAGCTAGCTTTATATATAGGTAAAATTAAACTCAACATTCTGCTTTGCTTGTCTGCCTCAAGTCTGGAGTTAAGACTCAAAACAGCTTTTCAACACAGACTTTAACTATTAACGTAATAGAAAAATAAATATCTTCAGAATCAATATATCTGGAAAGCCCTTGACTACTTATAAAGTAAGCTGTGTTTTCCCAGTATATTAGATTTAATTAGATAAGTTAAATCTAACCTTCAGAATTTTAATTAAGTAAAGTTTTACTAATTTCATTTAATATGTTATCATCAAGGGGCCCAGTTCCCCATAATTATATGGGAAGGCAAGCTCCAGTCTTTGTGGCAGTCCCACTTCAAATTCAGTCAGGCTTTTTGTATTTGTCTGTATTAGCATTCTCAAACACGTTTATTTAACTGGGAGGTGAAAAATTCGTCTCGGAGTTTAATGATAAATGGCATTTCTTGCATAAGCCTCCTGCTTTCCCTCTCCTTCAATTTCATGGTAACCCATTGACTTTGTCGCTTCATGACACTAAACACATACTTCTGTGATCTGTACCCAAGCATATATGCCTGGTCACTCCTTTCTAGGGTTTGTCTGGGGCAGTCTCCTTTATGTCTACTTCTTATGGAGTTTCTAATCAGTTACCAATTGTCCTAGGAAAAAAATGTTCTATTTTGACTAATAAACTTATGGTCACAGAGGCAGAGTTGTAGTTCAGAATGTGGGCTCTGGGGCCAGAATGCCTGGATTCATGTCTTTCCTCTCTGGTTCTGTATTGTGGGCTGGGGCAAGTCAGTCTATATTGCGTATTCCTCAGCTATAAAATGAAGAGCACCCTGTCTGTGGGGATGACATCAGTTAATGTGTGTCATGTCCTTTGCATAGCACCTAGTATGCCCTCTGTTCATATTAACTATTAATAGGATCAGCTGTATGATCTTGGCCAGGCCACTTAGCACCCCTGGACCTCATTTTACTCATATGTGAATTAGAGAAAGAATATCTACCTTGCAGGTTATTGTGAGTCTTAAATGAAATCTAATACTCTCAGAAAATTGCAAAATACTATTCAAATTTAAGCCTTGACTACTTTCACTCACAAACATGTGATTAATTACTCTTCATTAAGCTGCTAATAGTGGAACACAAATCTTATGAAGCAACACTATAAGCCATGATTCCTTAAAAATCTTGTTTAAAAGAAAAAGTTGGGTACAAATTAGTAAGACCAGAGAAATTTAAAATTCCATAAAATACCCTTATTCTTCATTTCCATTTTTTATAAACATAAAATGGTTGTTATAAAATTTATTTACATAGATTACCTTCTGGTAGCTCTTTCTTTTAGCATAATCTGTGTCATGCATTTTGTTTTAAATATCCAGAGGGAAATTCTTCTCTGTAGAGTCACAGAAGTTCCCTATGTCATATTACAATCTGCTTTGGAGCAACAGCAGCAATGCTAGCTCTGACTGGCATTCTGCTCCCCAAATCTATTGAAATAGAAGGTTTAAGCACCACAGAATTCCTGAGAACAGAACTTGCAGTATCCTTAAGGCTGTTCCAAAAGAAATTTAGCCTTTCTGTGAGGGAACTCTCCTGATTTGTCCCACAAAAAAATATAAAAACCAATTATGAAAGTAAAGATATACTAAATTAATTAGAAATCATTAAATTGATAAGAAACATTTTTGTTTCTAGGTGGTGAGGAGTTGAGGCGTAGGGGTCAAGACCTCCTTTTTAACTTGGCGAGAAATGAAAGAATGGTTTCTATTGGTCAACAAAACAGGTGTCAACCACCAAAACTGCATTTTGCTTGAAAACAAATAGGAAGCATTTTTCTGGATAGCTTTCATCCAAATAAAAGTTAGCAACCTGCCCACCATTCTAGAATGAGTTCTGTTTCTTACTCTCACTTTTCTAATAGAATACTGAATAAGAAGCTACAATCTTTCCTAATTCCTAAACTTGCCAACCACTGCAAGTGACACAGTGTGGCACAGAGCTTCTGTTGTTATTAATACCTGATCCTGCTACATTAACCAATTTAGAAAACAGGAATAGTAACTTTACATGATTATCCCTTTAAGAATTCAGCTAAATAGAAATCATCTAAGGCTTTTCACTACAAGATTTGCTTTTTATTTTCTATTTCTTTGATACTTTTCCCACTCAAGTACTTTACTGGTTTAGTCTTTCGCTCATTTTTCCCCCAAAGTGGCTGTAATATATTTCTGAGAATCTTTAATGCATTTCTGGAAAACAAAAAATGTCCATAATAGTTTGCTTTCTTTTTCTGCTTCATAATGGTCTCATTTCTGTGATGTCAAAGTTTTATACCTTTTCCCTGACTCCCATTTCAAATATAGAAGGAGAAAGTGCGTAAATAAAACAAAAAAAAAATTGAACAAGCTAAAGAAAAACCCAAAAAGGTAGGAAACATTCTGCAATATCTCCAACTCCTTCAGAAACTGGAAAATAAAACTAAATCTACGACCAATGAACCGAAAGTGCCACTTTCCAATAATAGCTAACATATTTTACCAAGACAATTTGGTTAACAGCCTCTTAACGAAGTATTGAAAACCAAATTAATAGTAAATGCTGAAGAATATACTATACTATTTTCCCCTTTCAACTGCGCTTTTCCTAAAGAGACTTGCATGTTTTTTTAACGGAATGAATCCATAGTCCGTATCTTTTCCCTTTCTTTCATTATTTGTAACTTTTTCACCTGTCTTAAATCTTTTTCATGCTATCAGACTCAGATTAGATATGATCTCCTTCAGGAGGCCTCCCCTGACACCCAAGTTGGGTTAAAACTTGATATTTATGTTTCCACAATACCTGCAGTACTCACCCCCATTACATTAACATTATCTATTTTGTGAATCTGTTCTCCTACTATAAGGTCGGACTTAATCTGTCATCTTTCTATTCCCAGAAACAGCACTGACAAAATACTGTGTAAGGAATATGTATTTGTTGGATGCCAGCAAGAAAGTCTTAAAACATAGACAAGTACAATATGACCACGTAACAACTGCTAGTCTTTCTCTTGCCTCTACACCATAACAGATGCTATGTATCCTGAGTGAACGGCTATCTCCCCACTCTCTCTCCCATGGCCCAGCTAACTTCCTGTCCCTTTTTAAGTCTCTGCTTAAAAAGCCTCAGCAGTCATTTTCTCTAGGACTGCTGAACTAATAAGCCAGAGTTAGGAGCCTCGTCTATGGTCTCCCTCAACTATAATTTTCTTTATTATAGGACTCTGCTTCAGTGAACTCTTTGCTTGTCCAAATTCTCCAATTAACTATGCTGTATGAGAAGAAGCAAGAAAGAACACACTGTCTCTACTGAATCCCTGAAACACTGAACATTAGGGTGGGTGATCAAGAAATAACTGACACGTCTATGGTCTTGATGGTTTTATAGGTAAATACTTGTCCCCAAACTCACTGAGTTGTATATGTTAAGTATGCACAGCTTCTTACATACTATATTTCAATAACATTGTTTTAAAAATTCATAAATATCCTTTATCTGTCAAGATCAATTAACAAACATTCAGAATGAATGCATAAATCAATGGAGAAATATAATCTCACTGTCGCATTGAAATTTGCGGGGATTAAAAATTACACCAATACTCCATTCTCATTTTCAGTTTTCTGTATTATAGAAAAAGAACAGTAGACAAATGTGAAGACCTTATTTTACACTGAATTTATTTTAGTAATATTTTAGAAATTATTTTCACTGAATTTATTCTAGTAATAATCTTTTAGAAGTTCTATCACCTAGTTGAAATGCATCAGTTATTTTATCAAATAAACAATAATAGAAAGTTTACTCAGGAAAGGTTGTTTTAGGATGTGTATCATGTCTGAACTTCTTAATTATACTTAAATTTCACAAATTATATACTATTTTAAAACTGCTTGTTTCTGATTTTAGTTTTAATACCTGATTTTCTCAGCCATCTGCTTTAAGTTTTCTGGAGTTTGGGGAAGTTTTGACCACTTTTTGAATTTTCTTCTTTCTAGAAAATCCCTTTGCCTTGCTGCTCTGGCTAAGTTCTCTTCTAAGATTTCTCATAATCCCCCTGTGTCCTCTACTGGCTCTCTTCTTCCTGTTAACTGAGACTTTATCTTAGTCTTTTGTTTCATATCTTCCCCTCACTGCCTCAGTGATTCTGCTTTCTTCCCTGAAACGTTTACAAGCTGTTTTGTTAACAACTTGTAAACTCCTTAATCTTAACAACTTCCCTTAGCCCACATTTCTAACTAGGTATTCCACTGATACTTCATATTAATACACACAGAGTTAAACTCACTTACTTCTGAATTTTTTTTATTCTTTAGCTTGAATCATATCATTCATTGTCATCCAAGCTCAGACCTCAGAGCCATATTTTACTGTCTTGATCTCATAAAGCAGCTACCAATTTCTGCTGAACTACTACCCTAGTATATCTCATGTCGGCCTCTGAATCCTATTTCCATCATCATCATCTTCCTTTAGAATCTTGTTATTTGCCTAGAGTCAACTAACTACATGACCACCTCCTAACAGTTTTCTCTACCACTATGTCTATGGTGCTCCAATCTATCCGATTTCCAACAGTACATGAACTATGTATAATGACTCTGCTTGACCTTCAAACTTGGCATATAGCAAGTTTCATCTAAACTTGAGGGTGAGAGACAGAAGAAATGAGAAAGAATTTATCTGATTCCAAACAGGTAGCACAATGATGCTCAACAAATATTTCCTAAAATGGAAAAAATAAAACCTCTCTATTATAGAAATGTTATCATGCCACTCTCGTGTATAAAGAGCTTTGATGTATTCTCATTGTCTAGAGGATACAGTTCCAACCTCTGGGTATGCCTTGGCTCTTGTATGCCGCCTTCCTCCTTCTCTCCTCACTTGTGGCCAGGCACTCTGGGATCCAGCTGTATGGCACCACTTGCTGCCTTTAGTAATGGGCCTACACACATACCACTTCCTTTGCATAGAGTCTCTCTTTTATTATTTGTATGCCTATTTATCCCTCAAGATTAAGTTGAGAAACTTCCTCTATCCATTCTGAATTAGCTGCTCTTAAGATAAGGCATAATTCTATCATTAACACTTACTACATCTGTCTGTTTCTCTATATCTCCTTCACTCTATGGTAAGTTCTTTCAAGTCAGAAACTCATCTTTTTTTATTACCCAGGGTCCACCACAGTACTTGTAGTTCATACATTTTGGTGACTATCCTTTTTTTCTTCTATTGGTTATGCAATCAACCACCTATATGTCCTTGGACAAACTATTTAATTGACTGGATTTAATTTTCCATTTCAGGCCTGTTGGTTTCTATGCTGTGCTACATTCAAGCCAAAAACTTGAATTTTCTGATGTTTATATTTTTTCCAATGTCATTTTTAACTCATTGGAATTCTTATTTTTTAATTCATCAGTGTCACATACCATTATCTAATTTCCTCCAATTTATTTTTCAGCCTTATATTACTTTGTAAGACTTCATCATAATTAGAATCATATTTTGCCAAATATTAGAGTTAGTCACCTATTCACCTTATTCCATATACTATGACATAAAATGCTTTGTAGTAAGAACCATATTTTCTATTTGTTTTTTTTCTGATTCTCCTAAATAACACTGTCCCTAGAACACAGATTTAAAAACTCAGTGTTAAATTAATGAAAATCTGGGTTACAATGAATACTAGGACACATTGCAACAGAACTGGACAGCAAAACTGGGAGTCTGAGCAGAAGAATCTTTCACTACATTCAGCAATATCTTCTTTTATAACTTCTATAATTTTGAGATGTAACATTCTTATGTACCTGTAATTCTTTCCTCCACCCCAACCCTTTCATCAACTTACTTTATATTCTCATTTGCAGGTACTTCAGGCAGCTGCACAGTAATCATGCCATCCAAGTTGGTCTTCCCAATGAAGGCAGGCTTGGTGCGTAATACATCGGGTGCAGTCTTTGCTGTGACCCTGTGCTGCAGCCCACCAGCACTGTTTCCACGATTTGTCAGCACGAATGAATATGACTTCTCAGGCTTCAGGTTGACAATTAATTTCTGCGTGGCTCGGCCATCCACTTCTTCTACCATTTTCCCATCATCATAAAGAATCTAAAGAAATATAACCAATCAAAAAATTCTGGTTATCAGCGAGGCAAAATATATTTTCTAAAAGAATGTGTACTGTATATAAGGTCATCTCGAATTTTAGGTGACTTCTAAGCCCATGAGTGGTCATAATTCTGGAGATCACATCAATTTTCCTGTCACTTCCTACTGCATGATGATAAAATGTTTCTATCAAAAATATACAAAGATATATATAACTTTTCAATATTAGACCTCTCAGTTGTATGTGATCTTCATGGAATATGTGCAGAAAAGCTCTATGTAATATCAATATTGCTTATTTTCTTCAATGTCCAATGTATTGTCAATATGGCTTGCTTTCTAAAGGTTTTGGTTCCCCTTTCTAAATATTTTTATTTATTTATTCATTCCTTCATTTATTTATGTATTTATTTGAGATGTAGTTTCGCTCTTGTTACCCAGGCTGGAGTGCAATGGTGTGATCTCAGCTCTCTGCAACCTCTGCCTCCTGGGTTCAAGCAATTCTCCTGCCTCAGACTCCTGAGTAGCTGGGATTATAGGCATGTTCCACCACACCCAGCTAATTTTTGTGTTTTTAGTAGAGATAAGGTTTCACCATGTTGGCCAGGCTGGTCTCAAACTCCTGACCTCAGGTGATCTGCCTAACTTGGCCTCCCAAAGTACTGGGATTACAGGCGTGAGCCACCACTTCCAGCTTATAGTTTTTACTTTCAAAAATGTTTCTCCATTTCTTATTTCATAAATATGTACTTGCTAACATCTCTTAATGGCAAATCAGAGTTTGAAATGTGCCAAGAATTCAAGCCAATGAACAAATTCAGAAACTCCCAGGGTATTATAATATAAATAGGTAGAAATCATGTACATTTCATTCTCTGGCTGAAAAACAAAAGCACTAGCTTAGATGTAAAAGGTTCAGGTTCAAAGTAGTAGGTAACCTACAAGTGATGCCCGCCCTGGATTTAAGCTCCTGCTCCCTCTGCAGAGTGAAGGAGGACACACTTGAAAAGTACAAAACTGTCTTCCATGTGAAAGTCACAAATGAGAATAGTAAGGACCATGGTGAAACCCCATTTCTACTAAAAATACGAAAAAATTAGCCAGGTGTAGTGGCATGTGCCTGTAGTCCCCAGCTACTCAGGAGACTCCGCCTCAAAAAAAAAAAAAAAAAAGAAAGAAAGAAAAATAGAGAATAGTAAGGACATGTGGCCAAAACGAAGTGGTCTGCTTGTTCTGCAAATAACTTACCCAGATAAACTGTCCCCTTTACTTTTATCTGCGATTTCTTAAAAATTAGAAAACAACTTACTTTGAAAGGCATGGCGGAGTTATAATTCTCTGGAATCTCCCAAGACAGCAACACAGAAGTCTTCATTACTGCTTTGACATGAAAATTTTTTGCAAACACTGCTGGAAAAGGAAAAACAGTGTATTTAAACTATTCTTAAGACATATGACCTGTCCTTTTCCACCGTGGACCATAGGGCTTATGCTAAATGCTGTCTACTTTGATCAGAGAGAGAAGTATGATTTTCCTACCTGTTTAGAGCATTCATTTTAATACCCCATTCTCATAAAGATCTTTCCTTTCTCTCCAATCCAGCCAACTATATTGTGTTTTCCTTACCTGAGGACATTGGGGTGCTGTCAGCCAGACTTGCTTGACATTCTATAACTGAAATCTAAGGCATCCAAGATGTAGTAAGTTTTATATACTTTACCTTTTTGTTTTTGCTGAACCTATTAATATGAATGGGCTGATCAGTTATTATTGCCTCAAAATACTGATTTCCAAAGACTGACATTCCTTTACAGGAGGAAGGCCGTAAGCAGACAAATCCTACCTTGATCCACAGGCAGTGTCCTGAACTGGACACTGGGACTATATGGCCCGGGCCCTTTGCTCGTATGAGCACGTACTTTTACATCGTATGTGGTATCTGGTTTTAAGCCAGTGAGTGTCATAGTGGTGTCAGCTGGAACAATAAGCTGCTCCACTGGAAGAAGGGGGATGTTGATATCCCTATAAAGAAGGGTATACTTGGTGATAATGCCATTTCTCTCTGCCAGGACAGGTGGTTGCCAAGTTAACTGGACGGAGGTTGAAGTGGTGCCTTCTGAGTGAAGGTTTTGAGGGAATCCAGTTGGTACTTCCTCTGGAATGGAAATCTCCTTCACCATCTCCTCCCCAAAGCCCACTTTGTTTCTGGCTGAGAGCCTAAAGACGTATGATGCTCCTTTGTGGATGTCTGTAGCTGTAAAGTGATCTTCTTTTTCAGAGAACTCAAGAGTAGTAAGTGGCTCCATATCCTTGCGGCCAAATTTTAGACGGTAGCCCTGAAGAGGTCCAAATGTGTCCACGGGAGGGTGCCACTGAATGAGAGCAGTATTCATCTGAGTGTGGTTAATCACAAGTCGAGGTTTCCCTGGAACTGGAGCACAGGGGATGGAGTGGTAAGACCAACTAATCTGAACGTTCATATTTCAGTCACTGCCAAATGAGGAAGTCCCACTCTACTGGTATTCTGTTTTTGTTATTTACCACCACCAACAACAAAAACAATGTTTGACCTACATACCTCTGTGGAAATATGCTCCTGTCTTACTATATTAAAGTAGGCTGAGATACTAGAATTTAATAGTTGAAACAAAACAGAAATTATCATTGAAACAACAGCTTAAGGGAATTTTTTTAACACCTGCACGTTTTAAACCTTCATACATAAAGGTTCATATCAAAGATAAATTACTTTGAGCAAAGATTTGCCAATTAGATATCACTAATAAGAATAATAATTATAATGATTATTTATTCATTCAGTATATGCAATGTACCAGTGTCATGCTAAGTGCATTGCATACAGTGTTCACAATTAGTTTACATTCCTGTCTCATCACTACATTCTCTGATTAGTTGTTATTATCTCTATCTTCTATAATGAGAAAATGAGGCCTGGAGAGGTAAAAAAAAAAACTGTCCTCCAAGAGAGGAGGCCAGCAGGTAACAAGTGAGAAATCTATAAGGCAAACTCGGCTCCATGTGAGTCAACTGCTTAAATGCTTAATTGTGCTGT
This sequence comes from Cheracebus regulus, assembly GCA_963574635.1. Taxonomy (NCBI): domain Eukaryota; kingdom Metazoa; phylum Chordata; class Mammalia; order Primates; family Pitheciidae; genus Cheracebus; species Cheracebus regulus. Next base: position 7,344 of record CAUYQU010002542.1, on the reverse strand, counting down.
TATGTTGCTTAAAAGTTTAAAAAGAGTACAAAATAATTTTGCATTGACTTACTATGAATCTAATTTGCACTTTCTGTCTAACTTTATATCCGTATCACTCATCTTCATCAAGTTCTTAATTTGTAAAATGGGAATTACATTAAGATCTACTTTATATTGTTTTTGTGAATAATAAATGAGGAAATTAATGTAAAAGTCTTAGCATGAGGTTCTGTATTCTATTAATATTGATAACCATAATTATTAATAATCTGAATATTAAACTTTTTATGGTGAAGGGCTATCTTCCAAATAGTACAAAATTTATTTACCTTTAAGTTAGGTATGTGAAAAAGTTCTAATCTACTCATTCAATACATTATATCTGTATTTATTTTTAATGGAGAGCAATTATTCCTGGAATCCACAGTGAAAGGCACTGAGGGAGAATCATCAGAATCAAAACTAAATCAGTTAACAGAAAGAAGAAAGGCCAAGTATGGTGGCTCATGCCTGTAATCCCAGCACTTCAGGAGCTGAGGTGGGAGGATTGCTTGAGCCCAAGAGTTCAAAAGCAGCTTGGCAACACAGCAAGATCCCATCTTTATCGGGGAGGGGAGGGGGGGTGGCGTGGAGAACAAGCATGGTGCCACTTGTCTGTAGTTTTAGCTATTCAGGGGGCTAAGGTGAGAGAATTGCTTGAACCAAAGAGTTTGAGGTTATAGTGAACTATGATGGTACCACTGTTCTTCAGCATGAGTGACAGAGTGAAACTCTGTCTCAAAATTATGAATATGAAGAAGAAGAAAGATGGTAGCAAAGGAGGAAAGTTTACAGTAATGTGAGACAGGTGACAAAGAATCATATCATGGATATACAGATTAAGGTAAAAAAAATCACTAAAAAGATTATGAGACAATACACAGAGAATACTAACCTCAGAGATGGTCTGACTGGCCTCTTCATTTTGTATTTCAGAAAGTGAGACCCAAGTGGAGATGTGCTCCACTCTAAGAAATATCATTACAATATTTCTTTCCTTAACCAATGGATTAACAGTTTTGTTTCACAGGGAAGACTCATAGCATGCTTATATAACTCAGCTAATCTACAGTGTATGAAAAGAATAGTTCCTAAAATTTTAATGGCACTTAAATAACATGTGTGTTGTGTTGTACACATAAAACGTCTGTTGAAGGTGGGTCCAGGAACCACATCATTGTGTACTCATTATGTTCCTCAGGAAAAATGCACCCAGAGATCTTAACAACCAACTAATACTCTCAGAACACAACCCATCCATAAGTTGGATAGTGTGTGAATTATTCCATTTGCTTTTAATATATTTACAATTATCTTAATTTTAAAATAGTAATTTAAGGTAGAAACACTGGCAGACATCTTTAATTTCCCTTTATGTATATGCAGCATTTGCATGATTTGCCCATGAAAATGTCAGCAATGGTGTCAAAGATTAAACACCTGAGTCTCTGCAAGAAAAATCCATGCTGAAATAGAGCTTTCAGCAGAGAATAAATACAGCCTTCAATAAATGAACTAAATTGAAACAAGTGGGTGGAAATATAACTATTAATTCTCAACATTCTCTAGGAACAACAGATTAAACATTTATTAAAATTTTATGAAATTCTGGTTTCAATGAACTGCATAATAATATATACACTATGCAACTTGTTTCTGTAAAATGCACATAAAACTAGACTGAATAAAAATAATTTCTTGAGAGAGGATCCAAGATGGCCGAATAGGAACAGCTCTGGAGTACAGCTCCCAGCAAGAACAATGCAGAGGGCAATTGTGCCCACCACATTTCCAAACAAATTTTCACTGCCCACAGACCAGGAGATTACCGGGCTGAAAAGCGCCATGAGTTTTCAGCATGGCAGTTTCAGCCAGTGACGGCTTGGTGCACAGAAACTCACACAAATCTGGGTGGCTGTTTCAACTGGCGCCTGGAACACCAAGGAGACAGAGCCACCCATTCAAGTGAAAGGGAGGGGGCAAAGACAGGGAGCCAGGCAATCTGGCTCAGCGGGTACCATCCCCACAAAACAAGCAATCTGAAATGCTCTAGACTGAGAGTTTCCCAGCAAGTGCAGCAGGACCCAGGATGGTCCAGCTCAATGTGGGAAAGGGCAACCACCATTGCTGAGGCAGTTCACACAGCAGCTGGGCAGAACCTGCGGCAGCTCAGCAACACCTCTGCTGGCAGACTGTGACTAGACTACTCCGTGTGGGGTAGGGTATCTATGGAAAAAGGCAGCATGACAGGAACTTATAAATAAAGCTGACCTTCCTAGAACAGAGCACCTGGGAAAAGAGGCAGTTATGAGTTCCACTGCAACAGACTTAAAAGTACCCAGCATCTCTGCATGGAACAATGGCACTTCCAGCACAGCATCTGAGCTCCTATAAGGGACAGACTGTCTCCTCAAGCAGCTACCTGACCCTAGTATGCCCAAAGAGACACCTCACAAAGGAGAGCTCAGGCCAACTTCTGGCAGGTACCCTTCTGGGACAAATAACAGAAGAAGAAACTGGCAGCAACCCTTACTGTTCTGCAGCTGCTGCGGGTGATCCCTAGGCAAACAGGGTCTGGAGTGGACCTCCAGCAGTCCTGCAGCAGAGGAGCCTGACTGTTAGAAGGAAAACTAAGAAACAGAAAGAAATAACTGCATCATCAACAAAAAGGATGTCCACTCAGAGACCCCATCCGAAAGTCACCAACTACAAAGACCACAGGTAGATAAAGCCACTAAGATGGGAAGAAACCAGCAGAAAAAGGAGGAAAACAACAAAAACCAGAATGCCTCTCCTCCTCCAAAGGATCACAACTCCTCACCAGCTAGGGATCAAAGATGGAGGGAGAATGAGTCTGATGAATTGATAGAAACAGGCTTCAGAAGGTGGGTAATAACAAACTTGTCAGAGCTAAAAGAACATATGCAAACCCAATGCAAAGAAACTAAGAACCTAGAAAAAAGGTTAGATGAGATGCTAACTAGAACAAACAGCTTAGAGAAGAACATAAATGACTTGATGGAGCTGAAAAACACAGTGCAAGAACTTTGCAAAGCATACACAATTTCAATAGCCAAACTGACCAAGTAGAAGAAAGGATATCAGAGATTGAAGAACTCAGTAAAATAAAATGAGAAGGCAAGAATAGAGAAAAAAGAGTGAAAAGAAATGAACAAAACCTCTAAGAAATATGGGCTTATGTGAAAAGACCTAATCTACGTTTGACAAGTGTACCTAAATGTGACAGAGAGAATGAATCCAAGCTGGAAAACACTCTTGAGGATATTATCCACGAGAACTTCTCCAACCTAGCAAGCCAGGCCAACATTCAAATTCAGGGAATACAGAGAACACCACAAAGATATTCTTCAAGAAGAGCAACCCCAAGGCACCTAACTGTCAGATTCACCAGGGTTGAAATGAAGGAAAAAATGCTAAGGGCAGCCAGAGAGAAAGGCCGAGTTACCCACAAATGGAAGCCCATCAGACTCACAGTGGGTCTCTCAGCAGAAACCCTACAAGCCTGAAGAGAGTGGGAGCCAACATTCAACATCCTTAAAGAAAAGAACTTTCAACCTAGAATTTCATATCCACCAAACTAAACTTCGTAAGAGAAGTAGAAAGAAAATCCTTCATGGACAAGCAATTGCTGAGAGATTTCGTCACCACCAGGCCTGCCTTATAAGAGCTCCTGAAAGAAGCACTAAACAAGGAAAGGAAAAACCAGTACCAGCCACTCCAAAAATGTACCAAATGGTAAAGACCATTAACACAATGAAAAAAATGCGTCAACTAACAGGAAAAACATCCAGCTAGCATCAAAATGGCAGGATCAAATTCACACATAACAATATTAACCTTAAATGTAAATGGGATAAATGCCCCAATCAAAAGACACGGACTGGCAAATTGGATAAATAGTCAAGACCCATTGGTGTGCTGTATTCAGGAAACCTATTTTACATGCAAGGACACACATAGGCTCAAAATAAAGGGATGGAGGAAGATTTACCAAGCAAATGGAGAGCAAAAAAAGCAGGAGTTGCAATCCTGGTCTCTGATAAAATGGACTTTAAACCAACAAAGATCAAACTGAGACAAAGAAGGGCATTACATAACGGTAAAAGGATTAATGCAACAAGAAGACCTAATGATCCTAAATATATAAGCACCTAATACAAGAGCACCCAGGTACATAAACCAAGTTCTTAATGACCTACAAAGAGACTTAGACTCTCACACAATAACAGTGGGAGACTTTAATACTCCACTGTCAATATTAGACAGATCAAGGAGACAGAAAATTAACAAGGATATCCAGGACATGAAATCAGATCTCGACCAAGCAGACCTAATAGACATCTACAGAAATCTCCACCCCAAATCCACAGAATATACATTCTTCTCAGCACAGCATTGCATCTACTCTAAAATTGATCACATAATTGGAAGTAAATAACTCCTCAGCAAATGCAAAAGAATGGAAACCATAACTAACAGTCTCTCAGACCACAGGGCAATCAAATTAGAACTCAGAAGTAAGAAACTAACTCAGAATTGCACAGCATCATGGAAACTGAACAACTGGCTCTTGAATGTTGACTGGATAAACAATGAAATGAAGTCAGAAATAAAGATGTTCTTTGAAACCAACGAAAATGAAGACACAACATACCAGAATCTCTGGGACACATTTAAAGCAGTGTCTAGAGGGAAATTTATAGCACTAAATGGCCACATGAGAAGCAAGGAAAGATCTAAAATCGACACTCTATCATCAAAATTGAAAGAGCTAGAGGAGCAAGATTAAAAAAAAAACTCAAAAGCTAGCAGAAGACAAGAAATAGCTAAGATCAGAGCAGAACTGAAGGAGATAGAGACACAAAAAAACCTTTCAAAAATCAATAAAACCAAGAGCTGGTTTTTTGAAAAGATAAACACAATAGATACACTGCTAGCCAGATTCATAAAAAAGAAAAGGGAGAAGAATCAAATAGATGCAATAAAAAAACGATAAAGGGGATATCACCACTGATTCCACAGAAATACAAACTACAATCGGAGATTACTACAAACAACTCTATGCACATAAACCAGTAAACCTGGAAGAAATGGATAGATTCCTGGACACTTGCACCCTCCCAAGCCTAAACCAGGAAGAAGTTCAAACCTTGAATAGACCAACAAATAAGGGCTGAAGTTGAGGCAGCAATTAATAGCCTACTAACCAAAAAAAGTCCAGGTCCAGATGGTTTCACAGCTGAATTCTACCTCACGTACAAAGAGGAGCTGGTACCATTCCTTCTGAAACTCTTCCAAACAATCCAAAAAGAGGGAATTCTTCCCAAATCATTTTATGAGACAAACATCATCCTGATACCAAAACCCAGCAGAGACTCAACAACAACAATAAAAAACTTCAGGCCAATATCCATGATGAACACAGATGCAAAAATCTTCAATAAAATACAGGCAAACCGATTCCAACAGCACGTCAAAAAGCTTATCCATCAAAATCAAGTAGGCTTCATTCCAGGGATGCAAGTCTGGTTCAACATATGCAAATCTATAAATGTAATCCACCATATAAGCAGAACCAAAGACAAAAACCACACAATTATCTCAATAGATGCAGAGAAGGCCTTCAACAAAATTCAACAGCCTTTATGCTAAAAACTGCCAATAAACTAGGTATCAAAGGAACACATATCAAAACAATAAAAGCTATTTACGAGAAACCTACAGCCAATATCATACTGAATGGGCAAAAACTGGAAGCATTCCCTTTGAAATCCGGCACTAGACAAGGATACCCTCTCTCACCACTCCTATTCAATATAGTATTGGAAGAAGAATATTCTTGTCTAGTGCTGGAATTGCCAGAGCAATTCGGCAAGAAAAAAAAAAATAAAGGGTATTCAATTAGGAAAAGACAAAGTCAAATTGTCTCTATTTGCAAAAGACATTGCTGTATATTTAGAAGACCCCATCTTCTCAGCCCAAAATCTCCTTTAATTGATAAGCAACTTCAGCAAAGTCTCAGGATACAAAAATCAGTGAAATCACAAGCATTTCTATACACCAATAACAGACTAATGGAGAGCCAAATCATGAGCAAACTCCCATTCACAATTGCTACAAAGAGAAGAAAATACCTAGGAATACAACTAACAAAGGATGTAAAGGACCTCTTCAAAGAGAACTACAAACCACTGCTCAAGGAAATAAGAGAGGACACAACAGATGGAGAAACATTCCATGCTCATGGTTAGGAAGAATCAATATCATGAAAATGGCCATACTGTCCAAAGTAACTTATAGATTATTTGCTATCCCCATCAAGCTACCAATGACCTTCTTCACAAAACTGGGAAAAAAACACTTTAAACTTCATATGGAGCCAAAAGAGAGCTTGTATAGTGAAGACAATCCTAAGCCAAAAGAATAAAGGCAGAGGCATCATGCTACCTGACTTCAAACTATACTACAAGGCTACAGTAATCAAAACAGCATGGTACTGGAACGAAAACAGAGACATACACCAATGGAATAAATCAGAGGCCCTGGAGGCAATGCCACACATCTACAACCAACTGATCTTTGACAAACTTGACAAAAACAAGCAATGGGGAAAGGATTCCCTGTTTAATAAATGGTGTTGGGAAAACTGGCTAGCAGTGTACAGAAAGCAGAAACTGGACCCATTCCTGACACCTTAGAATAAAATTAACTCCAGATGGATTAAAGACTTAAACATAAGACCTAATACCATAAAAACCCTAGAAGAAAACCTAGACAAAACCATTCAGGACACAGGCATAGGCAAGGACTTCATGACTAAAACACCAAAAGCATTGGCAACAAAAGCCAAAATAGACAAATGGGACTTAATTAAACTCCACAGCTTCTGTACATCAAAAGAAACAATCATTAGAGTGAACCGGCAACCAACAGAATGGGAAAATGTTTTGCTATCTACCCATCTGACAAAGGGCTAATATCCAGAATCTACAAACAACTAAAACAGATTTACAAGAGAAAAACAAACAAACCCATCCAAAAATGGGAGAAGGATATGAACAGACACTTTTCAAAAGAAGACATATATGAGGCCAACAAACATCTGAAAAAATGCTCATCATCGCTGATTATTAAAGAAATGCCAATCAAAACCACATTGAGGTACCACCTCAAACCAGTTAGGATGGCAATCATTAAAAAATCTGGAGACAATAGATGCTGGAGAGGATGTGGAGAAATAGGAACACTTTTACACTGTTGGTGGGAGTGTAAACTAGTTCAACCATTGTGGAAGACAGTGTG
>CAUYQU010002541.1:0-148421 GCA_963574635.1 Cheracebus regulus | reverse complement strand
TGCAGTGGCTCACACCTTTAATCCCAGCACTTTGGGAGGCCAAGGCGGGTGGATCATGAGGTCAAGAGCTCGAGACCATCCTGGTCAAGAAGGTGAAACCCCGTCTCTACTAAAAACACAAAAATTAGCTGGGCGTGGTGGTGCGTGCCTGTAGTCCCAGCTACTCGGGAGGCTGAGGCAGGAGAATTGCTGGAACCCGGGAGGCGGAGGTTGTGGTGAGCTGAGATCGTGCCATTGCACTCCAGCCTGGGTAGCAAGCGCGAAACTCCGTCTCAAAAAACAAAAACAAAAACAAAAACAAAAACAAAGTAAAACAAACTGATGAATCTCTGTAAAGCGTATATAGGGTGTTCTTTGTATTAATAAATTTTTCTTCAGGCTTGAAATTTCTCCAAATAAAACACTGGGGAAATCCGAAAGGACACTGAGTTGCAGAGAGGTAAAATGATAGCAAAATGAGATTTAAACCAAGGTATTTCTGCTTCAGCTTTGATCCCAACTCCCTGCACACAAGTTACCTCTCCTTTGGTTGGAAAATGAGAGGTCACTTTTGAAAAATTAGCTCACAATACAAAGAAGTATATCCCAACTCACAAATGAGTCAGAGTTACAGTAAAGACCGTAGGAGTTTGGAAGAGGAATGGATGATGCCATCGATTCCTAAGGCCAGGAACTGTATCTCTTTCTTCAGGGTTCTATGTACAGGTTCTTACATACAGTAGGCACTCAAATAAATTTATTGAATAAGTATTTCCTGTTAGCATTGGCCATCCTATGGATTGTGGCTTTTGAATTAGACACTTAAAAGTGAGTTGAGTTTTGATTACTGAAAAGAAAGGAAGACTATCTAGATAAATAAATGGCATGTAAAAAAAATGCAGAGCAGGGAAGAAAAGTGGGGAGTGAGGTGTGGGGGAAAAGCTGGATAAACTTTAATAAAATCATTTAATAGCTTATCCTGAGGTTTCATCACTCGCATAGACTTGATGATGGTTTTAGAGAGATATTATTTTGTGTTTATGTTTTTCTTCTTCTTCTTCAACATATTGCTCTTACCACTTCCCTTGCCCCACACTCGTTTTGGAATAGGAGAAGGAACATTGCTTATTGCGACGGTCAGCTTGGGTTTTAGCCTAAAACGCCCCAAAGAAAAATGTCTGCTCACATTCACTCTGAGATGCAGAGCTAGAAGAAAGCTTTTCAGGACTCCAAGAACATTTCATTTGACAGCATGTATTTGCTTTCACTCAAGATGAACTCTTAGCTAAATCTCATTATTTTGCTATTCCTATTCCATAAAGAAGCCATTTGAGGTGCCCAAAGAACCAGCTGTTAGCATGCCAGTTGTTAGCATGGCTGGTGCGTGAGGTCTCTAGCACTATGTACGCTGCAGAAATGTCATTTCAGATGCATCATTTTGCTAAGTAAGTGTCCCTGCTCAATGCCAACACTAGTTTGTCTTCTGAATAGGCATGCTTCCTAGAAATTACCCTTTAGCTGACCCCACAGCATAATACACATTACATGTTTAGTGATGTCACTCCCATTCCCTGGTTGCAGACAAAAGATGCCTGAGAAGAGGAGGAAGTTTACCACTGAGGGGAATAGGAAGTGTTTTTGTTATGTCTCTCATCAGAGGCTGAATACCAGACACACACATTTCAGGGCTCAGCACCCTGAACATGCAGACATGCATGGAATCTGTAGTGAGAGTGTGAAGAATCCAAGTGGAATGCAGCACCAGAAAGGGATGGGAAGATCAGAGTTATTTGTAATAAAAGAACTTTAGTATGTTGCAAGGAAAATTTCGTGTTCCACGTACAGTAGGATTTTGAAAAGATTAGAGCTATTGGTGCTGGGGATGCTTACAGAATGTTGTAAAGATTTCCTCTCAAAGTACCATGGATTCCTTTCTGAGCTGGATTGAGTTTGTATTATCTTGCCTGAAACAGAGGGTTAATTCAGAAGTCTACTCAAGACACTATTAACATTTATGCAGTAGCCAGATATGTGTGACTGCTTGATATCATTAAAGAATAGAGCAATTTTGGCAAAAAAAAAAAAAAGGGGTGCTGCTATATTAGCTTTCTTTGGTCTTTCCTAGGCTTAACAAGTGGATTTTTGGGCTTGCTGAAGAAGAGGACGAAGGAGAAGGAGAAAGAGAAGGAGGAAGAGGAGGAGGAGAAGGAGAAGGAAAAAGAGAAGGAGGAGAAGTAGAAGGAGGAGAAGGAGAAGAGTAACAGAATGTCAGCTACTCATCTGTAATTCAATCACTGTTCTCTACATAGCTAAACTTTTAGTAATAATGTAGGTATTCCCTGGCCAAGAGAAAGATAGGATGTGTGTGTGTGTGTGTATAATGGAAGAAAATGGAAAGAAAATGAAATAAAGAACATTTTGGAGTCAGTGAGTAAATACTTCATTTTAAAGCATAGCACGTTTTAATGGAATATGATGTCTAGAGCTAGAGAAGAAATAACAAATATACTTATTTATAATTACTTATTATTTTTACAAACTCTGCTTACTAAAAATTTCTTGAAACAGCTCAGACTTATCCGACAAACACTGCTGAATACCTCATATATGCTTTGCCTAAATTTGTTGAGAGTAGGTACAGAGCATGAGTCAGAATTCATAATGGCAGGTACAAGGAATGTGATCACTAGTAGGAGGCAGTTCTCTTTGAACTTCCTAAGTTTCTGTATGTCTTGTGATAAAAGGTAGAGAATGCCTTTGTTGTGGATTATGCTTTCAAGGATATTTGCATTATCGACCATCCTTAGGGGAGAAAAAGGGAGAGACAGAAAGACAGAAGGGATATTTCTCTCAAGAGCAATGGACCAGCATGCTTACTGCCTATTATAAAGTATTTGAGTTCCCTAAGCTCAGGATTTTTTTCTCTTAAACAAAACCCACAATGGCTTGGTTTTCTTCAAGTTACTATGTGGAAACTGGGGCTTGGGGAATGGGGGCAGTTGCTGTAATAAATAGTCCCATAACTGTAAGTAATAAATAGTACTACATCTCTGGCCCAGGGGGTTTGTAGCTTTATCCAACACCCATAAAAAAGTGTAAGTAATTTCTTGGTTTACATGTGGGGTAAATTTTCAGACCCTTTACAGATTTTGTCATTTGCTTTGAGTATTTGCATTTTATTCAGACAAATACTTGAGCCAAACTAGTATTTCCTTAAGGTAAAATATCCCCTGTCATATTTAATTTTCTTGTTAAATTTAAACTCAAAAACCTCCTCAGGGAAAAATGAGTAAAGGATGTTGTAAAAGAAAGAAGAGTCAAAATGGAGTGAGAAGAATACCAAAAATTGGCTGGGTGCAGTGGCTCATGCCTGTAATCCCAGCACTTGAGGAGGTCAAGGTGGGAGGGTCACTTGAGGCCAGGAGTTCAAGACCAGCCTGGGAAACATAGCAAGACCCCAACTCTATTTAAAAAAAAAAAAAAAAAAGTAAAAATCAAACCAAAAATAGTACCAAAAATAATGAAAAACAAAAAACAGGTCAAAGAAAAGAGTAGGGCATAGGCCTTAAATTTTTGAAAATGTGTTTAGACAAATGTTTAAAAATGTTTTAGATTCATCCAATGGTTATGCTAATAGACATACTTTTGTGGAAAACATGGAAAAGGGTTAGTTTATTGGGAGAGATGTGGTTGACTATTCTTCACCAATTTTTAAATGGCAAAGTTCTATTATAATTCAAGAATGGAGACAGACAGCTATGAATAACTCATTTAAAATGTAAGCTGATGAAAGAAGAAGGAAATAGACATTTTTCTAGTGTTCAAATTATGCAGTGCTTGCCCTAAATACTGCTTAACTCACCACTTGGAAGGGAAGACTAATCTTATTTGGAACATGCCATTGTTTAGTATGTAATTTCCTACTATTTCTTAATTTAAAGATGTCAGTGAAAACTGCAAACTCAGTTATTTAAATATCTGATGCTTTTGAAAATCCAGCTATCTTCATCTATTAGACAAAACAGATTTATTTATAAGATTCTATTGATTACATTTTAATAAAAGTGAAGATGAAATAAAGTGGAACAAACTGAAAGAGAAATCATGGTGTTAGTGGATCATTTTTAACTACACTAAACATCGAATAAACACAATGCACCATGGCTGATTCAAAAGTACTACAGATAGTGATTTTTTAAAAATCATGGTATAAATAAGGTAGGTTCCACTTAGAAGAAAAGCGTCACTGATTTCTCAATCAACTGAGAACACCCACAAGGATAATCAGAGGCCACTCTTGTCATTAAACATGAACTCAAAATCCATCTAAATCAAGTAATCGGTCTGTTGATTAAAAAGTTAAAAGAAAATGCCTTATAGAAAAATATAAGATGATCTAAGAATATCATATGTGATGAAGGAAGTAATAACGCATCCGAAATTCCTTACCCAAAACCTTTCCGCAGCATTCAGCACGGTAGGACAATCTGATTTTCAGTTTCATAATTTTATGGTTGCTACCATCTTTCATCTGGAATTCTTAGTTATCTCTTCAGAGTTGAATGAATCGAATCAGATTAATCAGCATTTACTGAGTATGTAAGGTACTGTGTTTCCTTGCTGGGGGCACAGAAAGGTGACAGCTGCAAAGAAGAATAAACCAGTAAGCTTACAGTCTATTAGGGAAGTAAGGCTAAAAAGAATAATAATAAAGATGTAGATAATAGGTCAAGTGAACACTGGAAAAAAATTCCACCAGATAGGATGTGATTCATTGGCAAAAGAATTTTGCAAACAGTAATTGCTGAAATTCAAAAAGGAGAAACTACGCTAGACTAGGGTGGTCTGAAAAGGCATCAAGAGCCAAATGGGATTTGATCTGGGATTGAAGGATGGTGAAATCTAGCTGAATGAAGAATGCAAAGATCAAGACAGAGGTTGGCAAACTGCTGCTTGGGGGCCAAATCCCAATTGTTTTTCTATAGCTGCAGAACCAAAAATGGATTGTACATTTTTAAATAGTTTAAAAAAACAAAGAATATTTCATATACACTGAGAAGTATATGAAATATAAATTTTAATGTCCATAAAAAAGTTTTATTGGAACACAGCCACTGCCCAGTTTATGGCTGCTTTCGTACTACAATGGCAGTGTTGAGTCATTGTGACAGAGACCAAATGGCTTGCAAAGCCTAATATTTAGGCTCTTTGCTGACAAAGTTTGCCAACTGTTGGTGTAAGAGAATAATGGGAAATGATCATGGAAAGAATGTTGGCAGGCCTATAAATATACCAGGAGGCCACCGAAAGTTTTGACTACAGGAGGAAGCCCATTCACAAATTGCTTCTGCTTCCTATACACATCACCTGGGCTTGCAAATGTTTGTTAAACCAACAAATGAACCAGCATTTTCAGATTCCTAAGTCACTTGTTGCTTTCTATCTGTTGCTCTTGAAAAGGATGAATGGCTTTTCCACAGGGGACCTGCCCTTTACTCTCCAGTTTGTCTGTTCCACCTTCACACAGGTATGCAGTGAGCACCTTGATACATATTGGCATTGTTGGTCACAGTAACAATACCTTGTGTTTCAGGGGTTCTGTAAGAATGTGCTTAAGTGACTTCTTTTTGGACCTTTTTTCTTTGCATTGAGATGTTCTACTTTTCCTACAATAGTTCGACATAGATACAAGCAAGAGGGTTCGGGGAGATTTCTGGAAGGGGTTGATATTGACAAGAAGAATTAGCAAAAATCATAGCTGTCTTCAGAGAGTTTGTGAGGGCCAGACCATTAGAGAAAAAATGGTTCAGGAGAAATAAACTGCAGCAGAACCCCAACTGTTAGCCTGTCTCCCATGGGTGTTCCCATCAGTCCTACTTGGATGCATTCCGAACAGCAACTTTCCACTCTAATCTTTTAGGGCAGCATGTAACCAGGCCTCACTGAGAGGAGAAATCCAAGAAGAGTGTAGACAAACACACAGGAGACGAACCTCACAATAAAAGGAAACACACTCTGGGAAACATGGTTAAGAAATATCAGACTCGATTAACAATGGAGCCTTCAACAGCCTTGGAGAGATCCAATACAAACCAAATTCAAGTTACATGCCAGTGCTTCTAGTCGTACTTATTTATTTATCTGAGATGAAGTCTAGCTTTGTCGTCCAGGCTGGAGTGCAGTGGCACAGTCACAACTCAGTGAAACCTCTACCTCCCAGGTTCAAGCAATTCTCCTCCTTCGGCATCCAGAGTAGCTGGGACTACAGACACACACCACCACACCCAGCTAGTTTTTGTATTTTTAGTAGAGACGGGGCTTCACCATGTTAGCCAAGCTGGTCTCGAGCTCCTGACCTTGGGTGATCTCCCTGCTTGGCCTCCTAAAGTGCTGGAATTACAGACATGAGCCACCAGGCCCAGCCCATATTTACTTTCTATTGGTTATGTTTTCAAAAAAAAAAATCTTAAAGGGAAAGTCTTCAAGAAAAACAAATCCGGTTAAAAATTACATTCTTCTAGGTAATGAAAAGTAGGTAAACAGCATTAATTTTGTATTAAAAAAATTAAAAACAGCTTTTAAAAAATTGATTCATTTGAAAAAAAAATTTGGGAAAAGATGGAAACTTCCAATAGGAAACATAGAGCAGAGACGAAGTTAAAAGAGAATGTTACTGAATGGGAAAATATATAATATTTTTAAAATGCAATTTTAAATTATGCATAACTTGTCTTGGAGTTCATCCCAGATAAGTATCAGTATAGTCAGGGATAATGACGAATTCTGGATTAGAATTGTGTAAAGGTTTGAAATAGCAGTAAGCTCCCGTCTTGGGAATGCAAACTGGATGACATTTTGGAATGTCCTACTATTGAAAAGGAGGGAAATGAAGCTTAACCCCATATGTCAGTGTATTCTCATAAACAGCCACCTAAAAGGGCATAGCCACAGATGCACTTAAACACAGCTACAGATACAGATACACACGTGGACATGGATCACATAGATACCTGCTTTAGGATATGAAAAATTTCCTAGGTCACAATTATAAAAGTGCAATTGTTTCTAGAAAAAGAAGGTCATTTCCTATTCTGGCTCTGAATATTAAAAAAATGACTTTCCCATAACATTTTCTAATGGATCTTCCAGTCACAGTCTCCTATGGAAGCATAATTTATGTAGTGGATGAGAAAAAGAGTTTTATGATAACTGAAATTCATTTAAAATCTTTAGATTGGAAAAATTGAGATCCAATTAAAATCTTAATAAATGACTCTGTTGCATATAAATATATTAAATTAGTATGTGTGCAGGATGAAATTGGAAAAGTTATGAGAGTCAGCATGTTAATTCTATTTCTATCAGGGTACTAACTGTATGTTATAACTCTGAGAATTACTGGGTAATGGGGCTGTTTACAGTGAAGCAAAACCGAATTTAAATAGCAAATTTGCATCCATGACTTGTCATAACTCATGAAGTCTCCACCTTGAGGCATGGTGAAATCTCCCTAGTGAAAGGCCTCTGAGGAGAGGGAAGGTGGACCAGTTGGAGCCAACAAGTGAAAGGGCCAGGCCCCAAGGATCTCTCCATGAAGGGAAGCAAAGGCTGGCAGGCTGCCCTGTGGCACCCCCATGTGGTAGGTGAGATACGGCAGTGAGAATTTTTGATTGAAAGCCATTCTAAGGCACAGAAGGTGGTAACAGCTTGGTTGGTGAGAGACAGATGAGAAGTGCCAAATCTTTGTTAAGGCATGACCCAGGGCTGAGGGTTGAAAAATGCAGGATGAGTGTATCTACCCAGTACACTCAGACTGATAGAGTGTACTATCCTCTGTATACGCACATATTCCCCCTAGGTTTTGTATCCTAGTATGTATCCCAGAGAGGGTTCATACTTACTCTACGTTTTCCTGTGGCTACACTAAGACAACAGATGAAATCTCTAGAGTGCCAAATGACAGAGATTGGGCTTCTAACATATGGGACAGCTGAATGTAGCAGTTAAGATGGCAAACCTACAAGGCCCTAGATTCAAACCCCTGTTCCCTTAGTTACTAGCTGGGGATGATAACATCCATGTGGATATTGTGAGGATGAAATGAGGTATTTCATTTTAATTGCAGGACGCTTCCATTTTATTATTATTTTTGAAAATAGAAGTGCTTTGCTTTAAGTCACATAATGTCAGAGCTGGAAAATTATGCTACACCTATGGACTAGGCTAAGCTGTTCCTGTAGTTTGGCTAGTTTTAAAACAAAAAAATCCTGGCCACACACTCCTACCCTCCCAGCCCCAACAAATCTGGCTGTACCTTCATTTCTTGGTAGGTTCAAAACCTGTTTTTATTTCCGTCCAAAGCTTTTTTCCCCCCAGATATCAAGAGTGATCCATCTGAAACAGTGATTGTTTATATATTCTTTTGTAAATCTTCCAGTCCAGATTTATTCTAGAATTTGAGTTTGTTTTTATATTGTTATAAATGTGCCTCTATTTCTAGCTGTATTTGGACATAACTTTTGGATGATAATAAAAAATAACACCTTGGGAAGTATGGACATGGGTGGGTAGAAATTTAATTGAGAGAGCTATACCCAAGTAAACTGAGGGAGTTAGTAAAGGCCCATCATGCTATACCCAAGTCATAACATGTTAAATGTTAGCTCCGTTGGTGTTCAACCTCCTGAGACACCCAAGGTCATCCTATTCATCTTCTCTCACAAATCTATCTTTAGTGGAAGATTTTCTTCTTTGCGTAAAGAGCTATCATTTAAAATGTGCTCATAGTGCTAGAAATTGAGGTGAGTGTATTTGCAAACATTACTATCTCATTTAATTCTTGTGAGGATAGATCCTATTAGATAAGGTAAGGATAAAAGAGAGGTTAAGAAACTTGATCCAGGACATCCACAGGGAAGTACTTAGCAGGGCTGTTTAGCTAGGACCTGATGTTTTGCTTTCCAGATGTACAGACTTCCTGGAGAGAATGACGTGCTCTGCCCACCCTTGCCCCTTTGCCCTGCTGTTCCACCAGGCCCAGACCCTCCTTCCTGAGAGCTTTGCTTCCACTTTGGCCAAGGTCCTTTCCATGTTATATTATCATGTGTCTCTTATTCTTATCTTTCTAACTTAACTGTGAGCCCATGTTGATGTTAGATATCCTGAAAGTCATTCTCCTATCCCTGAAAGGTTCTCAATAAAGATTTTTCCTCCACTTAGTGGAAAGTGAATAAAGTTTATTTCTCCATTTAGTAGTAGCTCGATAAAAAATTTGTGGAATTAACCAAGGGATGAGTGAATGAATGAAATACTGAATTTTCCTGGCCCATGAAGGACCATGAGCTAAAGCAGCAGTTTAAAACATATAGTCCTGAACAAGGAGTTCGTACTGAAGACACACTGGATCTGTAAGGCAGAGGAGGAAGGAGCGGGAGGAAGTTCAAGAGCAGGCTGTGGTACCCCAAGGAAACTGAAGACAGGAGCTTCCCATGGGACAGGCAGTTCATCCACAGGCTCAGCTTCTGCAACCTCCCTCCTGTGGTTACTCCTGTGCTCTAAGAATTTTGCATGCTCTCATCCAGAAAATACCAAATTCCTTGAAAGCCTGGTGTCTGCCTTGTGGTTTGTGAGCCAATCTCATGACACCACCAGCCCACAGTGCTTTTCCTGATTGCATGGAGGCGAACTAGACAGGGCTTCTAGGAAGTGAAACTTCTTCTGGATAAATATTTGGGGGCTGCTTTAAAATTTTTCTGACAGACCAAGTGGTAAAAATCTGTGTATATTCAGGGAATGCTCTCTCTTCTGCAATGCGTTTACTCTCCTTGTAGAAATAACTGCTTCTCTTAGCTCTTGCTTGGAGCAGTGAAGAGCAAAGTCCTGTCATGTACACATACACACTTTATAAACATATAATGTACAATCAGCATGTGCATATATAATGCAATATACACATGTGTACATCCTGGGTCTCTATACTGTATATTATGCATATACAATTTCATAAACAAACTGGTAGCAGGAAAAGGTAATCATCTATCTATTATACACATGCATACACACAAAATATATGATATGCAGTGTAAGGTTCATGACGTCTTTCGTTCATTGACATTTGTGCTCCCTTATTAGTGACAAATTATGAACTTTAGATGAGCCTATCAGAGTGAAGGCTCAATCCTTGAACAGCCCAGGGAGAACTTCTTGCTACTTTTGAAGAACCTTTGAAGTCTGTAGAAGAGCGATGCCAAATCCACTGAACTTTCACAAAAGTGTGAAACTTCTGTAACAAGGAGTTCTCTGATGTGTGAGAGGAGACGGAACCAAGGAAAAGAAAAGAAGGTTCTCTGCCCCCCCCCGCGGGACCCAGGTCCCTGACTGCTGCGGAGCGCACTCGGTGCACGTCGAGCCGCCAAACGATCACAGAAGAAAACAAGAGAGAGAAGCAGCAGGCACCGAGGGGCCGCTGGCGCCGGCGCCCGGGACGGCACGTGACCTGGGGGCGGGGCCGCGCGGGCCGCGGGCCAGTGGATGGGGACGGGGGCGGGGCCGCGGCTCAGGGGGCGGGGTCTGTGGCGGCGCAGCTTGTGCCGCGGTCCCCTTATTTGGATCTGCGGGAATGTGGGCTGGAGCGGTCCTGCCGCGGTACCAGCCTCCAGCCTGCCCCCGGGACTGCCCCTGACCCAGGCGCGCCCGCTGCTCGGTGGCAGGAGAGCCGGCGGAGCGCCATGGCCTGCATCCTGAAGGTAACGACTCGGATCTGTGGCTCGGACGCGTGGTTGGCCAGCCCCTTGCTGCTCAGAGGCACGGAGTCAGCCGCGGTCCTACCGCATCCTCGTCTCAGTTGTCTTTTCCTGGCATTGATTTTCTTTTTGTTCCTCTGGCAAATGCATATGGAGGGAGATTCTGAAACATGCAGCTGGCACAGCTTCTTTTCCCACCATTCCTGCCTGCTCGCGCCCGCATTGAAGGAGCTGCAGACTGTTGGCTCCAGGGGAGAGCAGGCTGTGTGCCGAATAATGGGGATGGCAGGGAGAGGAGGGGTGTTCCCGCCGGTCCCGTGGCTCTGTGGAGCCTGAGGCCTTTCAGGGGCCACGGGCAGGGTGGAGTGGCTAGGTGTGAGTTGCTGGTGGTGAGGGGCATAGCGCTTTGAATGGAGGGAAGAGTGAGCGGAGGTGGGCTCTACAGTGCATTTGCTCATGTGAAGACAGAAACTTCTGAGTTTACAGGTCGTCCCTTAGGAATGAGTTTTCTATGGTATATGCTAGCTCTGTGTGCCCTTAGCTGTACTTTGGAGAAGTTCACACGAGGATGTATATGTTAGTAGAGAACCTCTCACCCTTCTTATGCTCATAAATTTGAATAGACGAAATTATTTTATACTCCGTCAAAGTGCGCTCAGCTACTCCTTCTTTGTTGAGTTTTCTTTCTCCAAGACCGGATTCTTAGCCTCAGCTGAGCATCTTTCTGGGTTCGCAGACTTGTGGCCTCAGGTGAGAGGACTTGGTGTGAGGGTCTCACTTAAAAAGAACTTTCCATCCCGCTGTTAGAGGCTCTCCTCCCCGCACTACGTTTCTACGAGAACATAACCTGGCCACGTGAATCAAAAACATGCACAGCGTGAAAGTTTCCTGGGCCTTGACTGGAAAATGCAAAGGCCTATTTGTCCAAGCATGGGAGAACTGTGTGACAAAGGAAAATACCAGAAAACAATTCGTTGTTGTTGTGTTATTGTGAAGTACCATTTCTCTGTAAGATGATATGAAGTCATCTACTGCTATTCTGGTTACCTGAATCATCTTCTAACGTGCCTGCTGTTAATGAGGCAAATAAGAAACGATCATAGAATTTGTTTCTTTTTCTTTGAGTAAAGGAAATCAGACATTTCCTGTGACCTTTCTGAACTTCCTCCTTTTGTTTTAGAAAATTTTCCAGGACATAATAAATGGCAGCAAAATCATGAGGAAATAATATATCAGTATTACAATATGGAGTATTTAACCTGGAGACACTTAGCACAAGGACTGACATATGAATATGAGTCATCTCTACTATTCATTGTGTTATTTGCTGAAAGGGACATTGAGGAGCATGGTATTTATTGTTGGCCATCTTTTTGCCTTTTGGTTTCTCCCTTGCCTTGTCCTGCACATGTGCTAAACATCTTTAATGCACATCCCAAACTACACATGAATCTGGTCCAATTTTTCTCCTCTTGCACTTCACACTGCCCTCAGACTTTGGGACATGTCAGTCCACCTTATCTTCCCTCCACTGAAACTAATCTGGGCTTTAGACCCAGATGTGTCTGGATGCTGGCTCTGCCCACTGCTCCCTCTGTGATGCTGGAGAAGTTACTTAAATGTCTCTGGGCCTTAGTTTCTTCAGTGAGATCAAAGTAGTGACACCTGCTTCACAAGGTTGCTGTGGGAATAAAATAAGATAGGGCGTGAAAGATAGTCTGTGGCACAGGCGTTGAATATGTGCCTTTTTTTCCTCTAATGTGTAATAATAACTGCAGTTTGGTTGACCCTTACTATATCCTCAGTCTGTTTCATATCATGATTATTTTTTATAAAATACAAAATGTTTTTTATTTTTTCATCTTTACATAAAACCCTGAAAGATAATATTATTGTTTTAAACCCCATTTTACAGATGAGAAAGCTGAGGCTCCCTAGTTGAAGAGATTTGCCCAAGGCCACACAGGGTTAATGGTAGAGTGATCCTGGATTTAGACCCAGATATGTCAACCTTCCTTATACTTTGCTGCTGGTCCCAGTACTTTCCCAGGTGATGACTTTTAAGATGTCCTAATACCATTCAGTTCCGAGCACCTTTGAGCAATCATGTTCTCTAGTTATGGTCTAGACGGTCTGGGCTAGGTCTTTTTTCTTTGTTGTCTTTGAAAAGCTACAACTGGAGCAATGCAGAATACAGGTTTCAGTCCAGAGACCTGTGTTCAGTGTAAGTTTGGCCTCTTGCATATGATTTTAGACAGCTGCTGCGACTTGGAGCCTCAGTTTTCCCATGTTGAAGTGTTCATAGAATTATAACCATTGCGCTACAGGGTTGTTATGAAGATAAAACTATGGCCCCGCCTTTTTTTTTTTTTTTTAAACAAAACATTTTCTGCCATATGCTGGCCCTGGACTTGTTGTTGGCATCTGTAGAAAAGGAAAGATTTTCCTCTGCCTTCTTAGTTTTTGTGCCTGGTTCTGTTAACTAAACTGACAAAAAGCATATTAACAGAGGAAAAGCATTCAAATTTTATTTGATATTAATGTTTTTATATGTACACAGAGGGCTTCATATATAAGCAATAAAGACTCAAAGAAGAGGAGAGGCCTGAGAGTTTATAAAACATTTTAATAAAGAAGGCTAAATGTGGAGATGTGACAAGACAAAGGAAAAAGGGGGTTTGGCCTGGGGCAGTAGATTGTGGGAAAGTGACTGGGAAATGTATGGGGAAAACTAATGGAAAATAGGTGAGTGTTTTTAGTAGAGATTCATCTTGGTGTTCACTCTCTATCTTTGGTCATAAGAATGTTCTCCTCTTCCTGGCACAGGGAAGGCACATTTCTCATGGGAACTTTTATGCCTTGCTTTTAGGTAGAAAGGGGAGGTCAGAAAGCCCTTCCTGTGTCTGCTTTTTCTCAACTGCCTTTAGCTCAAAGTAATCAGTATGCCAAAGTGATGTATTTTGGGGTGGCCTGTTCTGATTCCTTTTACATCACAAGACGCATAAACCATTGACCCCATTCTCAAACGGCTTGTGGTTTAGTAAGGGTGATAGAAAAGTAAATGAGTGCTTAGGTTACAATGTGAAAAATAAAACTACGTAAGTCCATGGCAGGCACAACGGAAGCATGGAAGGAGAGAGCAATTACTCCGTCATTGGGTAGTTCAGACAGTTCCCACTGATGATGTTGGAGCTGTGTTTTGAAGACTAAATAGGATTTACTATGATGGAGCTTGTGTTTTAGAAAGATAACTTTTGAGGCAGTGCCCGCTTTGTTCTGTGGGCTAAGACTTTAATTTTTTCAACATTTTGCAGATTTTACTATCCATTTTTACAAAAGAGAAAACTGAGATAGAGAGATATTGATTAAAGTATCATTATTGCCTACACAACACTGACCCTCACTAAGAAGAGGCACCCATGCTGTGGCAGCTAATTTTGGTCTTTTAGGAGATATGGAACTATCCCCCCAAGGTGCTGTGCATGCTGAGGGCCCATTCTGCCAAGGCATAGGGCTTGTTCTCGTAACAGAATGCTGATCACCTCATAATCATTCAGTTTTGGAATACAGACTTCACATTGCCTGGACTTTAAAGCCAGAAATATGTGAATTTTAATTACGGCTCCACTCCTTTCTAATGGTAGGGCCATAGCAAGTTTCTTGATTTTACTACCTCAGTTTCCAAAATGGGAATGATCATGCATTCTTCAGTGGGTTATTCTAAAGGTGAAATGAGATAATCTGTATATTAGTTATATTGCAGGGGGGAAAAAAGAAACTCCGAATTTTAACAGGTTCATTTTTTGCCATGCTCCTGGTTAGAAGGCTCTCCTGTGTAGCTCTACCATTGAAGAAAGAATCAACTCAAGGACCAGTCTCTTTATTATTATTGTTTTGAGACAGAGTCTCACTCTGTTACCCAGGCTGGAGTGCAGTGGCGTGATGTTGGCTCACTACAACCTGTGCCTCCTGGATTCAAGCGATTCTCATGCCTCAGTCTCCCAAGTAACTGGGACTACAGGTGTGCCCCCACCCATGCTTGGCTAGTTTTTTGTATTTTTAGTAGACATTGGGTTTTGCCATGTTGGCCAGAGTGGTCTTAAACTGCTGGCCTCAAGTGATCTCCCTGCCTTGGCCTCCCAAAGCGCTCTGGATTACAGGCATGAGCCATGGTGCCTGGCCTAGGACCAGTTTCTTTTCATCAAGTAGCTCTGATGTCTTCCTGGGTCCCAGAGCCCTTGTCAGATTCTCTGCCTTTAGCTGCTCCAGCAGACAGAGTACAGGGAAGATCTTGTGGGGGTGTTTAAAAAGTCTCTCAAATTTGATAGACAAGAAAATTATTGGCTTTAATTTTTATTTATTTGATCATTTTAAATTTGTATTAGTCATTTGTCTTTCTTCTTTAAATTATAGATACTTTGAAATTTTACATAATAAAACCTATCCATATTTTATTTTATAATTTCTACCTTTGGTCAGCAGGTACATTTTCAGCACAGAGTCTTATACTTATTTTAAAAAATATGTAGGTGAATTGTGTGAACTTTTTAAAAATAATTTCTACCTTTGGTCAGCAGGTACATTTTCAGCAGTGTCTTGTATTTATTTAAAAAAATATCGGCGAATTGTGTGAACTTTTGTATCGGAAGTGGACGTTGAGTGGACGTGAGGGCACAAGACCCTTGTGAATCATTTCTGCTTTGGAGAAGCCTGTGGTTTTGCCAGGTTGGTGAAGCTGATGAACATGAAGCAGTTAGCCGATACAACGCATGCATGACTAAGCCACAGCTACCTTCTGTCCAGTGACCTGTCCGCATGTATTAATCTTGATTGATAGGAAGTTAGATGAATGATGGTATCAAATTATGAACTTGGTGTCTTCTCATTTCCTCTTCCTTCCCCTGCCCCAGATATAATCCTTCTCTGCAGTGAATCAATTCTGTCTCAGGAAAGACTCAACTTTGCCCTTACTCGCCAGCCTTCCTCCCTCTGCCTTGTTCAACACCTCCTTTAGAGTCACATCTGTGGTCAAGCCATCCTCTGCCTCAGCAGGCCTCCTCTGTGCTCCTGAGGTCTTAGTTCTGGACCCTGTAGTAGCAGGTGTTGTCATGTACTGTCAATAAACTGCTTTCATGCCCAACTCTTTTGTTTAACTGTCAACTCCTAGGGAGCTGCAGCCTTCCAGTGTTTACTGACCATCTGTAAATGAATTCTCTTCTCCCCCTAAGTGAGATTATAGACTCATTGAGAAGGCAAATAATGAAACTAGTAATTAAAACTATGCAAATTACTTTGAAACTTACACCTCATGGTATGGAAGTATATGGGTGGGGTGGTGGTTTCTTACCTGAATCCAGAAGGCAGAAACGGCTTTGTTTTATTCAAATTCGTATTCCTAAGAACTAGCCTGGCTCTCAGTACGTGCTCCTTAAGTGTTTGCTGAATGTATGAGTGGTGTTATTAATTTTTTTTTTTGATGCTAGATATAGACACAGGTCCAACCTGTCTTCTGAAAACAGCTGAGTTCTTCAAGGATGTGGGATGGATTTTTTTACTTTAATATACAGCAAGCAAATTAGAGCTTGTCAATTAGTTTGCTCTTTACGTTTTTTCTTAGTGTGTTTCTTGTAGCTAGGTCTGTTATCATTCCTCATGTAAGACCTGGGGCCAATTTAAAATTTGGGGTTGGGGCTATGGGGAGATGAGAGAACTGGGCTAGAGGGAGGAAAAAAGGGAAGTGTAGGAGTGGCTTAACTTTCTTGAGACAATCTCGCTTTGTCACCAGACTGGAGTGCAGTGGTGCCATTGTAACTCACTGCAACCTCTACCTCCCTGTTCAAGCGATTCTCCTGCCTCCCGAGCAGCTAGTGCCTGCCACCATGCCTGGCTAATTTTGTTTTATTTTTAGTAGAGACGGGGTTTCACTATATTGGCCAGGATGGTCTCAATCTCTTGACCTCATGGTCTACCCACCTTGTTCTCCCAAAGTGCTGACATTACAGGCGTGAGCCACCACGCCCGGCAAGAGGGGTTTAACTTTCATCTTGATCATTTTAGTTCCCCAGATTAACAGAAACAGATAAACCAAAAAAGCAAAAAACGAATCAAAAACCAAATACCCACAACCAAGCGATTGTATGGCTCTCAAACTATGAGGTCTCAAAGCATTTGAAAGCAGTATGGCTTCCCTGAGACTGGAGAGCCACAGGGACTTCACAGGTACACAGATGATAAATCTGAAACGAGGATAACCCTGGCAAGTAGACAAGTCACTTCATTTAATAAATCTGCTATGACATTTCTTACTGCTGCCCAGGAAATGCTGAATTCTCAGCAGCTGCCTGGCCTAATTTCCAGTCTTATGGTGACTGAGCAGATGCTTTTGCTACGTATGTCAGCACACTGTGGGGAATGAGTGGCTTGTGTAAAAGTAGTGCTCTTTGGATGGATTGATAACAGCAGCAGCAAGAGGTGCCATTTATTGAACAGCCAGAGTGCTCAGGCTGGGTTCTGTGCTAAGTAAACTTCTATTCCACACGAAGACACTGAAGTTCAGAAAACCTAAGTAAATTGTCCTTTGTCCTGTGGTCAGTTAAGTGATGGAGGCGGGGTCCACCCTGGCTTTGCCTGGTTATAGAGCAGGGGTGTTCAATCTTTTGGCTTCCTTGGGCCACACTGGAAGAAGAAGAAATGTCTTGGGCCACACATGAAATACACTAACAGTAACGATAGCTGATGAGCTAAACATAAATAAATAAATAAAAAGCAAATGGCAAAAAAATAAATAAATCTTATAATGTTTTAAGAATGTTTACAAATTTGTGTTGGGCTACATTCAGAGCCGTCCTGGGCTGTGGGTTGGACAAGCTATAGAGCTTGTCTTTTACCTTCAGTGCCAATTAAGTAAATATTTGTAGGGATTCTGAGTTTATTTCATCATCTTCTACCCCAGGCAATATTCAGTCTAGACAACTTCCTAATCTGGTGGCCTGATGGGGACCACTTTTAGCTGTGCTGTTTTTATTTGTTCCTCCAAGTTTCCTCTGTGACAGAGGAACTAGAGGGGCTGCAAAGACTGGGGAGATAAGAAGGCTTTAATTCTGTGTCTAACGCTGAATAGCTCTTTGACTCTGGGCAAGTTATGTGAACCTGTATGTCCTTTGTGGGGGTGGGAGTGAGGGAGAGTTGGATTTACCCTGAGTGCAAGTTTCAGGGCCCTTCCAAGGTGCTGGGAAGAGACACTAGCATTTTGGTATTTATAATTTTATATTCAATTTATCAAAGAATCCCACAAATTGTATACATTTCAGGATCCCCAACCTGGATCTGTCCCTAGGGTGGTGTTGGAGACTGAGATAATGCTTGTGAATGCCCTTTGCAAAGCAGAGTGCACTGCACAGATAGGAGGTGGAAACGGCAAAAAATATTATTAGTAGTACTAATACTGATAATAGCTGGAATCGAGGAAGCCTTTCTTGAAGGACTAGTGGAAGAAAGAAGGGGTTTATATCTGAGGAAAACAGAGGAAGACTATTAAGCTTTCTAGTAAACCACTGAGCAAAGTTATGAAAGCTTCTCTCCAGGAGAAAAACTTCTGTTTGTGAGAATTTAACATACACTTCTGCCTGAGGGCTGGGAGTCGAATGAGGTTCTTTTCTGTTTCCTGGCTTAAGGGAACAGTGGAGGACGCATTTTTCTAATTGGAGGGAGTAGATTCACAAGTGCTACCTGGAGCCCATTACCAAAGGCTGCCGTTAGCTCCTGGTTTTTAAAAGGCTCATTATTCAGTTTATGGATTATCCAGACCCTGTTCGCCTCCAGCTATTCTGATGTACACATTTTATGCATTTTACTGCCAATTAGCATCTTCACCTGAGCAGGGAAAGAAAGGGGTGCTAAACCCCAAATTGGTTCATTTCTTTCCTTGTTAGCAGCGCTGTAAAGTTTGTCAGCAGGAGAGTGGGTCTAGGAAAAGGCTCAAATGAGGTAAAGGGATTATCTGTACTTTGTCTATTGCTGTCTCTCTCAGTTCAAAAATTGAGACTAGCCTCTGGCTCTGTTTGCAAACGGATTTAAAGTCACTAAGTCAGAGACCTTGGCCTGGGATCTCAGAGAACTCAAAAAACAGCCCAAGGGTAGGTGACATTCTTTGAGAAGCCCCTTGCCCCACACTCCGTATCTCCAGGCCTCTCTTTAATTTCCTGTGTGATGTCGAGGGGTGGGGGCTGACAACATCTGGCACTTGAGAGAGTGAGGGAGAAGTTAACTTCTAAACAGATTTGTCGGAGGCCAGAAAAAGAGCATATTCGGGTGATCTTAGTGTGTGTGTGTGTGTTTTTTTTAAAGGTGTGTGTCTCTGTGCACACGTAGTAAATATAAATATACATCCACATTCATTCAATCTTCATATTTACTCAGATTTGAAAACTGTTACACATAAAATCCTTTTCTGGAAGGGACTTCTCTCTGATTTCAAAGGTATTAGGTTTCTTAGTGAATTTATAAACTGTGCATTTACTAGACATAAAATAAAAATTTACTTGGTCAACTATGAAAACTATTTGTGTTTTGCTGAGAAGATCATGATCACAAGGGAATTGGAAGTCAAATGTGTATGTTCTGAGTTGGAAATAAATCCTGATCTGGGATTAAAACCTGGTTGTGATAATCAGATTTTGAGAACTAGAATGAGCAAATGACTGTTGTGAATTGATTCCTCTCCTTGGGACTAGTGGGATATGCACTTGGATGAGCAGGGCTGAGATTCCTGGTGCTATTTGCTGCCTGGCTGGCTGCAACAATGGGATGGACTCTAAAGAAAGAGAAGTGAAAGTCTCTGTGAAGCATTTGCCTTATCAAACAGAGAAAGTGGTACCAGAGAAAAGACGCAGGAGCTGCTCTCTGGGGCGTGGGCAGTAGGAAGACTGTGGAGTGCAGAGGTCAGAGCTAGACCGACTTTGAGGCCCATCCTGGCTTTGCGATTAATAGGAACAAAACAATAATACCTTTATTTCATGCTCTGTAGCAGTGCTGTCCAGCAGAAATATCATGTAGGCTATTTATGCAATTGTACATTTCCTAAGCGCTATATTTAAAAAAGCAAAAAAGAAGCTTGCAGAATTTAATGTGTATTAATTAACTTGATATGTCCAAAATAATTTCAACATGTACTCAATGTAAAAATTAATGAGATATTTATATCCTTTTTAAATTTTTTTTACAAAAAGTCCTTAAGATTCAGTGTATGTTTTACACTTACAGCATCTCTCAATTTGGATGCTAAATTTTTCATCAGAAATACTTGATTTGTATTTTGATTTTTAAAGTCAAAAAGTAGATTCACTCATCTAAGTTGAACTGTGCGTAGACTTTTTCCAATAGCTGAATGGAACATTATTTTTTAAAGGTAAATTAATTAATATAAAATTAAATAAAAAACTGTGCTTTGTTGGTTTTGCCATGTTTCAATGCTCAAAAGTCATATGTGGCTAGTGGCTACTGTACTGGATGGCATGCTCCTTCGGGTATTCATCTTTGCCATCAGAAGAGACCACTAGACTCAGAGACAATGAGAGTAGTGTAAGGGACTGCAGAAAGGATTGGCCGCCGGGTCAATTTCAGATGGGGAGGACACACCTGTTGGCTAGACCCCTGGCAGCCAAAGGCTGGCAAATGATGAGCAAGTAATGAGTGCCTGACTCAGAGACACATGTGAGCCTTTGATGAGCCCTTGAAATTTTATCTGGAAATGCAGTCCTATGTTTTACCATATCCTGAGCTTAATTTTCCCCCAGATGTTGTGCAGCTGTGAATTTTCCCAAGGGAGTGCTGCTTTGTGGGATGTGTGAGTTGGCTCTTTGGTCTCAGTGTGGTAGTGTGAACTTCTGGAGGCTTAGAGGTCAGAGACAGACTTGATGCGCTTTGAGTTGTTTCATTGCTCCAGCAGGGTAGTACACATATGGGAGCAATTTAAATGTCCAGAACAAACCACATGTCTTCTTTTAAGTCAAGAGAGCAAGGTGATTGCAGTTCCTTTGTTCAGTTTCCTTATTTTTTACTGCTTATTTCTGTGTGTATAAATTCAGCAACATGCTAATAGACATATGGCCAGCGGTGCTTAGAGCAAATCTGTTTGTAAACCTGTATCTCTGTTTTGCCTACACATTTGCATTGTATTCCTGCTCTGCTCCAACTCGTTGTCCTAGATCATCCAGTGTAGGCATTTTTTTTGTGAGATGAACATTTTATTATAATAATGACAGTAGATTCATTTGCTGAGGGTATTCTCCATGTCAGGCAGCCTACTAGGTAGTTAACAGAATTTATTGTCTCACAACAACCTTCAACATGGGCAAGATTGGTTTCATCTAACAGGTGATAAAACTCTGGCTTGACAACTTTACCAGTATGAGTGTGCTAGACTAGGGTCAGCAAACTACCTTCTCTAGGACAAGTCCAGCCTGCTGCCTATTTATATGCAGCTCCTGAGTAAGAATGGCTTTTGTGTTTTTAAACGGTTGGAAAAAAATCAAAATAAGAGTAAGATTTCCTGACATGTGAAAATGATATGAAATTCAAATTTTCTGTCCATAAATAAGGTTTTATTGAAACACAGCCATGCTTATTTACCATACCTGCTTTCATGGCACAAAGGCAGAATTGAGAAGTTGAGATGGGTAATGTATGGCCTATAATGCCAAAAATGTTTACTATCCATCTGTTTACAGATAAAGTTTGCTAACTCTTGTGCTAGACAGTTGAGTTCTTTCAGCGGACTCAAAGCACCACGGTGAAGAGCAGTGTGTTCTCCCATGTCTGGCCAGCACCAGGCCTCATGCTTCACACTCTGAATGTTGAGAGTATTTACTGAGCATAGAGCCAAGCACAATATGTGGAAGAGGAGACTGAAGCTTAGAGAGGTCAAGTGACTGCCCAAAGACTCGTGGTGGGGCTGGAATTCAGACCCAAATTCTGAGCCCGTAACAGTTATGTTGACCTCAGTGCTGCAAAACTTGAACTACATCAGGACCACTGGAAGGGATGGTTATAATGGTTTGCTAGGCCTTACACCAGTTTCTGATTCTTCCAGTCTGGGTAGGACTCAAGAATTTGCATCTCTAACAAGCCACCAGGTGATACTGGCACTGCACATCTGGGAACCGCACTTTGATTAACCCTACCATATAACATCCAGCTCAATGAACAGTGTTGAGTTATGGAAATTGCAAAGTATGGATTCAAACCCATGCATTTCCCAAACGAAATTGACTAGAAATTTAAATCAATTTGGAAATTAAAGTGCAGTGTATTCCAGTTAACTTTCTTGGCATTGTAATAATCTGATTTCTGCCTCCGCTGTTTTCATTGAACTCAAGACTTCCGATGCTATGAAGCTGAGGCCTCCATGCACTTTGAAAAGCTTTTGCCTTTGCACGAGCTAGTGGGGCTGGGACTGAAATTAACCCCTCCCTCGTGGCATCACGTGTATGTTTCTGGAAAAATCAGTTTATGATTATTTCTAAACCAAGGAATTTTGTTCCTGCTGATTGCATATCAAATCCTTTCTCACAGTTTGGCCCCCCATATCTTTGCTAACGGGAGAATTAGGGGTGCAGGATATAGCTTTTATAGTTAGATTATGCTGGCTTTGGTTATGAAAGTTAATGCATTAGTGCCAGAGTTCACTATGTGAATTATTGGCTTACTCTTATACTTAAAAAGTCATTATTTAAGGATAAGGAATGGGAAGATCGAAGACTGGTGAAAGATGATAGTTTTTTTTCATGTTGATGATTCATAGCCTTGTTTTAGATTTTCATAAGTAACAAAAAGCCCTGGATACTGCTGATTTAGTCTCTTCTTATAGACTCGTATTTGTGTAAAGAAGGAAATTGCTCTGTAAGTTTTCCCTTTTGCTGTCTCTTGGCTCTCTATTTCTGTGCCTTTATCTATAGTGCAGCCTATTTTTCTGCTGTTCCTTCTTCATCTCCAGCCTTCCTACCCCTTCCCAATACAGGTGTTGTAGGGATCATTAACTAGGATGTCTAAGGAACCATACTATCAGCCCAAGAGAAGGGATGCTTGGGGAACTCGTACAACCAGGTAGATGAAGGCCTCTTGCAGAGTCCCAGGATGTAAGCTATTCCATTAGGAATCCTTCTCTGGAAAATATGAATCGTTGCTATGCCTGATATAAAGTCATTGGCATGGTGTTCATGACAGCTCACCGTGTCATCCCTCACACCTTTGTCATGGCCTGGAGGCTGACTTCACTACTACTTGTATTTGTTCTTTTATTGGTGACCTCGTCGGCCAGGTCATTCCTTCTTTCCTTCTTCCTATTTCTAAGAGAAAATTCATTCCCCAGAAACAGCAAGTACCTGAATCATTGCCACTTTGTATGTGCTGCCTTATTTATTTTTCCTCTCATTCTTTTGGCTTGGAGTACCCTGGTTTATGTGGCCTGATGATCTGTTTGTCGGCTGGTTTGATGTTTATTTAATTCTGCCATACTGCTTAACCTCAGCAGGCTGGTTTTATTTCTGCATGTGACTTCTAACTTGTTGGCAAATTAAGGTTTGTTTTTCTCTCACCTATTAAAACCTTATTTGAAGAAAGGACATCCAACCCATATACCACTCTAGACTTCTGTGTTAGAACTACTGAATTTTGCTATACATTACTTCAGATTTATGTAGGTTAAAGGGATCTGGGTTTGACCTTTCCCACTTATTTTCAGCAAGTAGAGATGTGTGAAGAGGAGGTTTATTTATCAAGCACTTATAGAAAATCTAAGTACTGTGGGTAAGAGGAGGAGTAGACAGAATAGAGATAAAAGAAACACTGAAGATCTAATTATTTTTCTAGGGGAATCTTCGGGTGTGTGTGAATGGTAAGAATAATTGTAACAATAGCTTACATTTGCTGAATGCTTACCTGTATTGTATTAGGGCTTTATATTTGTGGATTATCTCATTTCATCCTTACAGGCTCATGGGGTACAACCACCTAGGTGAGAAAATGAAGGCTTGGAGAGGCGAAGTCACCTCTCAGAAGCCAAACTACTAGTTAAAGGGTGTTATGCTTGAATACAGGAGTTTGGCTGAAGTAAAACACATTTCCTGGAACATGTTACTAAGATCATACATAGATAAACCTATCTGTAACTTGCTCACAATAATAATAACTTTAATGACATAATAACATCAGCAAACATTTTTTGGGCACTTACTATATGGTAGGCACTATATTTAAAGCATACACATGATTTCTTTTAATGTTTAGCAATCCTATTAGAATTCTATTTTATCTGAGGAAACTGAGGCTCAAAGAGAACTTAAATTCTTTGTCCAAGGTTCTGTGGCTAGTGAGTGGAACACCTGTAGGGTCATGTTATTTTTATAATTGTTATTGTTGTTAGCTAACAGTTACTATCTGCAGTAAGGAGCAGGCATTGTTCTCAGCACTTTACATTTATTAATTCATGTAATCCTCATTTTACAGGTAAGGAAACTGAGGTACAGAGTGGTTAAGGTTATAAAACTATTCTGTGGCAGTGGTGAGATTCGAACCCAGGCACTTTGACTCTGGAGTCTGTAGCAGATGCGCATATAACCACAAACTTTGTTTCTTTTGCCACTTTGGTGATCGATCTCCTAGAACAGAGAATCACTACTACTATTAAACACCATTCCAGTATCAAATTAACTTACTTAAAAGGAGCTTGTGGAAACAAAAAATACAATTTGAATTTTGACTTGAAATAAACTGAATTTTTAAAATCCTTTGAGGCTTTAAAAAAATGTATTTGAAGAATTTCAAATCAGATCAACTTAGGAAGTCCCACTGAGGTCAAATCAGACACAGAGGAATTCATTTCCTTGTGGAGCTGGTGTTGAGCATGAGTCCATCGAGCTGCCTGGGTGTGGAATGCCTGGCATTCTGGACTGCTCTCCCTGTTCTCCCCTCAATCACTCATCTCTCTGGATAAGGCCCCAAAACAGCCAGAGTGATCTTTTAACAAAGTAAATAAGGTCATGGCAGCCTATTTGTTGATCTGTCAGTCAAAAAACTAAAAGGATCACAACAAAAACTAAAGGGATCGCAACTGTTTAGTTTATTGCTGTGTACCTATCATCTAGCACAATGCAGTCAACAAAAGAATGATGAAATTTTTTAGGCAAAAAAATAGCATGTGCAAAGATACGATGGCATGAAGGAACAGGACGTTTTGGGAAATAGTGAAAGGTTGTGGATGGCTGGCATTAAGCTGGTTTTGGGAGCTGGAAGAGATAATACAATTGGGATCAGATCATAAGGATCATGTAGATTCTGTCAAAGAGTGTATATTTTATCCTCTAGAAATAGGGAAACACTAAAGGATTTTTAAACAGAGTCCTTGGGTTGGCTCTGGACATTGTATTTTGCATTTGGAAATTACTTGTCTCGATGATTTTGCAGCAGTGATTGCACAGTGGTAATTTCAAACACAATACTGAAAGTTCAAATATGCCAAAGATATAAGTGTGGTTGTTTATGACAGAGCTTGGAGTTGTATGTATCAAATCAGTGAAGCCAGTGACAGCATAACTGAACATGTTATGCAAGTAAGTTATTAGTTGCACAGGTTGTTAAATTTTCCATTTGATGAAGGGAATCACATTTGAGCATTATCTCTTGGGTCATTTAGATGATACATTGCAGATTTTTGGCTCCTTTTGGTAGAGTCAACAATTGATATTCAGTTGACAGTATTGCCCTTAAGAAGAATCCTAGGTGGTCCTTCCCTCAGAGTCACTATATAGCAGCTGTCTTTGAGTCCTGCCTTGGAAGGAAAATATTATTCTTTCAGCAGCTACTATTTACTGAGCACCTACAGTGTGGCAGATGAACTAATCATCT
This sequence comes from Cheracebus regulus, assembly GCA_963574635.1. NCBI lineage: Eukaryota > Metazoa > Chordata > Mammalia > Primates > Pitheciidae > Cheracebus > Cheracebus regulus. The sequence continues at coordinate 122,799 of CAUYQU010002541.1, read as the reverse complement.
TACCTTATGTGAGTAAAAACTTTCTAGCATCTCTTTGAGGGTGATGTGTCCCTATTTTGCAAATGGAGACAGTGTGGCTCAGAGAAGTTAAGAATAAGAGTTAGAGTGCACTTACATACACCTAGATGTGCACCTCGAGTGTGCTTATATATACCTAGAAGTTAAGAATAACTTATCAGAGCCACAGTTTTTCCATTGTAAGTGCTGGTGGGGCCACAGTATAAAATTCAGATCTATCTGACCCAAAATACCTTGCTTTTAACCATCTGGTCTTCTGCCTCTGTAGAGGAGAGAATCATTTAGGACTGTTGAAATGAACCAAACGTCAGTACACTTTGAAGGAGCTTATGGAAATAATTTTGATCTGAATTAAACTATTTTTTAAAAATCAAGGAATCCCTAGAACTTTTCTTTGATGTTAAGAACTTTTCAACTAGATTATACTTAAGAAGACAATTTATTTAACTTGCTTAGTTCAGGTCAGACCTAGTGGAATTGGCCTCACTGATAAGCAGATACTTAAACAGAATCTTGGTAAATAAGCATGAGGGTTAACTTCAGGCTAACTGGCCAGATGGCTGTGCCTCCTGGTCTCCCCACCTATTGGTCTCCCTGCCACAAGTTCCTCTTCTTCCTTTGTCACTCTTTTATCATTTCTTGGCACAGCAACCAGAAGGAATTTTTAAAAGATGCACATAAATTGATCTCACTCCCTTTCTTATCTGCTTAGCGGCTTCCTATTTCATTTTGAATACATTATGGTCTTTTAATCATGACTCCACAGGCCTACGTTATCCCTCTCCAGACTCCTCCAAGGCACTTAGCCTCTTATTGTTTATTTTCTAGCTACTTTGGGATCCTTTCAGGTCCTGAATCTGAAACATGACATTTGTGGAAAATGGTGGGGAGTACTTTATGGCTAAAGCTTAGTCTGGACTCCAGGGGGCTGCTGGGAGATAGGCAGACTAAGGGGTTTGGACTTGACCTTGTAGGTAATGGAACACCTTGGAGACATTTTTAGCACAAAACTAAATGTAATGGAGCCACTGAGCTGGGGAGTAGAATATTCTTCTATTGTCTTTTTAAAGTGCTCAGAGTGCCTGCATTGCCACTGGTCACTGCCCTTTGTATTTGGAAATGACTTGTTCCAATTATGACAGTCTTGCAATTGCACAGGCAGAATGTTTATCAGAAAGCTGTAAGTTAAAACATGGCAATGACATCTCTCCTTGGGTGTCATATTTAAGGCCACATGTTCTCTGAAATAAAGGAGCTGGGCTGGGTCTTGCACTCGCCCCAGACCACATCCTGTTATGACCATGCTTCAGTGAGAATGCATCACCTGTGAAATGAAGATAAGCAAGAATATCAGTCTGCTTGAAAGTGATAATACAAGTGAAATATTCTTGGCAGATAAAACTATTAATGTAGGTGTTGAAATTTTCCTTTACTCAGAGCAGTCCTAAACTTAAATGTAACCTTTCAAGCCTTGAGATCATTGAGTTAAGGCTCTTTCTCATGTGGGTGAACAGTAAAGGCTTGTGAGCTGAAAGTATAATTTGGGAGGAGAAAGGTACTTCTGGCCCATTGTGCATTAATGCCTGCCGTTTGTTTCCCTGACTTAGACTGTGGCTCCGTATTATTGTCCTCAAGGCAGCTGTTGATGGTGTCATCCTGTGCTCCAAACATTGAGCTAAGCACCACATATAGTCATATGCCACGTAACGATGTTTCAGTCTAGTCAATGACAGACTGCCTATACGACAGTCATCCCATAAGATTATAATATCACATTTTCACTGTATCTTTTCTATGTTTAGGTACACAGATACTTATCACTGTGTTACAGTTATTATACCTACAGTATATAGTACAGCAATGTGCTGTATAGGTTTGTAGCCTAAAAGCAATCGGCTATACCATATAGCCTAGGTGTGTAGTAGGCTATACCATCTAGGTGTATGTAAGTGCACTCTATGATGTTCACACAACTACACCTAAGGATGCATTTCTCAGAGTGTATCCCTGTCCTTGAGCCATTCATGACTGTATGTATATGCCAGTTAAAGCTTATAACAACCCTGTGAATCTGTTTTTTTCATCCTGCTGTGACTCTGGATTGTTTATGAGGAAATGCAAGCTTAGAGAAGTTAATTGCTTGAAGTCAAAGAGTTAGGAGATCCTTCAGTTTTGACTGATGTCAAAATTTGTGCTCTTAACCTTAGCCCTGTCCAAGTCATAAGACCGTCCTATAGACAGGCCAGAATGGTACAGGTGGAAACCCAGGAAGAGATCTGCTTTCCTGTAGACCTTAAATAAAAATGTCTCTTGGACCATCTTGTCTGAAAGCCCATCTTTTGGGGTTTATTTATCTGATTAGAGATATATGTTGTTTTGCCTAATACATATTTTTAGTAAGTAGTACAGGCATCAGTCTTTTGTAAACCATCAGATTGAAACAAGCAAGTTTGCTATTTGAAAGACTGTGGCTAATCTCTCGGTAAAGAAGTATCTTATAATTGACTATTAATGCCTTAGTAGCTATTCTGTTTCATAATTTAGCTTTCACCAAAAAATAATAATGGCAAAAGATAACACTTTTTGATAAGCACCAGGTGCTTTTAGAAGCAGTTTTTATGGGAGTTTCTAATGTAATCATCACAACAACCCTTTAAAATGGGTGCTATTATTGTGTCCATTTGACAGAGAAGTAAACTGAGGTGATAGAGGCTAGATGGAGGAATGGCTTCATGGCATTTGACCTGCATGATCACACAGGACCCCGTGCTTAGAAGGGCCCCATACTTGCTGTAATATTCTGCAATTATTGTCTTAAAAGTCTTCATAAGTTTGAACAAGGGCCCTGCATTTGTATTTTGCATGGGGCCTCATAAATTATGTGGCTGATCCTGCTTAGCCAAGTTGTCCAAGGCCATTCTGCGGTGAGCAGCAGAGTTGAGATTCAAACCCATACTGCCTGGCCTCCAGCGTGTGCCCTTCCCATTGTGTCCTCTGCTTCCCATATTCCCATGTTCTTAAAGCACTGTCCTCCATCTTCTTTTTCTCTGAGTGTGTCTTTAGAGGCACGTGGTTTGACTCATCTCTGTTGAATTCTTCAGATTCAAAATTTATTTGTTGGACTGAATGTTTGATACGTACAATTTCCTAATTAGGTTTGTGGAAGTGCAGTAGTAAAGATTTGAAGATATGGCAAGAATTGCATATCCTTGCTGTAGTGAAAAATCATAGTCTAAAAATAAACGGGAATGAAGTGGAAACATTGTAACATATTTGTTTTGTACAGCTTTAATGGAAAAGGGAAAAGAAAGCAAGCTCCAGTACATATGAAAGGAAGGCAGTCCCTTGGTGTGTCTCAGTGCTGTGTGTCGTGGGCTGGGGACACTTAATTACCACGTACAGTTTTATGGACTGTTTACGAGAAACTGCTTTTTAACTTTTCATGGATTGCAGTAAAGGAAAATGTAGAAAGATAGAGGAGGATTTTCATCACTTTGGCAAAAACTGTTCTTCCATGGTCTATGGCTAGAGCCTGAAACTGCTCAAGTTCCATCTCTCACCATTTTCTCAGCACTTTTTGTGGAGAGAAGTTCAGAGGCCGGTAAAACAAGCGTGGTCACGAAGCAAATCAGAACATGACTCCCCCAAATCTGCCTCTCTGATATAAAATTATTTTTTAGCTGAAGGCCATTAAGAAGCAATAAACAGGGGAAAAGCTCTCTCTATTCTCCTCATTTTCTGCCTAAAGACAGGATATAAATCTTCCTGTACTAGAGACAACTCTAGACTTTCATCAGCTCAGAGACAATGCCAGAGGAATCTGCAAACAAACCTCACTTCATTAATTTCTCCTATATATTTACCTTCCCACAGTTCCCATCCTTGGAAGCCCAAAACCTCACTCCTTTGTCCTGTCATTTCTTGACAACTTTATCGTTCTTTGTTGAAGATGCCACATAAGCCAGAGTTGTAAGCTGCTGCCGTGGGTTACCTTTCATTGAGGTTTCTCCTGTGTGATGTACACTGCATGCACACATTCATAAGTTACTTGTTTTACTTCTGTTAATCCGTCTTTTATTATGGGAGTTCATCCCAACTAAGAACTCAGGGGGCTTGGGGAAAAAATTATTTTTCCTCCCTGATAGTCACTGGAGTGCAACTAAGGCTCTGACAAAGGCAGGCATCTGCCACAGCAGCAGCTGACAGAGTCAAGTGGAGTCCAGAAGGGTCAGGGGATTTACCCACATAGAGAAGAGGGAAAGAGTGTTCATCGATGGAGGGAATAGTGAGAACAAAGTCACCCAGGTGAGGGAGATCATGGTCAAGATGAACTGCAGTATTTGGCCCTGGGGGAAGTGTTAGAAAGGTAGGTGGGGACCAAATGCTGGTGTGCTAAGTTAAGGAGTGTGGGTTTATATATCCCAAGGCATTAGGGATGCGGATCATAATAGCTAACATTTATTGAGAGCTTCCCAAGTGCTAGGCACGATTTAGGCCTATAATATCTTTATTCTCCAACACTCCTTTGGGGTTAGTTATTAATTTCATTTTACAAAGAAGAAAACCGAGGCACAGAGACACTTGGTAACTTACCTAAGGTCATACAACTAGTATGTTTCAGAGCCTGGATTGTGAACTCGGGAAGTCTGGTTCCAGAGCCTGTGTTCCTGATGGCAACGTTATACTGATTCCAGTGATGGAAGAATTTTAAATAGAGGAAATGTGGATATAATTTACATTTCCAAAGATTGTTCTAGTGGAAGTGTGACCTGCTGGGTGCAGGGAGATGAGCATCTCCGATTTTGCCACCACAGGAGCTATGAAGATGTGTTCTTTAACAATAACTTCTCCTCTCTTCCCTTGGCATGCTGGTGCAGTCACTTCTGGCTTTAAATACCTTCTCCCCGCTCTATCTCTGAACAGATTCCTCACCCCCTCCACCGTTCCTTACTCACTGGCCTTCAGCATGTGCTCTTTCCATTGTGTCTTCCTGCGCTTCCATATTCCCATGTTCTTAAAGCACTGCCCTCCATCTTCTTTTTCTCTGGGTATGTCTTTAGAGGCAGGTGGTTTGACTCATCATTTTGTTGAACTGTTCAACAAAATCTGAATCTGAAGAATTCAACAGAGATGAGTCACTGACTCATCAATGTTCACTGACCTTTATGCTACTTGACTATCACTCAACATCACTCACCAACCAACCTAGCTTGCTTTCTTCTACTTGGTACTGTTCTCTACATTAGAAACATCCATGTGGTCCCTAGTCACCTGTATGTATACCTACTAGGTGATATGATGTGCGCACTCAGTGGTCATTATTAGCACATGAAATGACTGAGGACTCTAGAGGCATGAATGGAGTTAGAGTCCTTCCTGTGTTGTATATCCCCCTGGGATCTGGGGAGCAGGCAGCAAACCTCTCTGGACCTTAGAGATAAACTGGGCAAAGTAACCATAACTGCTACACTAGTTGTTGTCAGAAACAAAATAAGATTATATACTTTGTATAAATAATGTTCTCTGGCTAAATTGTCCCTAGTGTTAGCATTTTATTTACTATTTGTACTCTACTTGTTTTGATATCATTTATGGCAGCCTTATGTATTACAGCATTTAAACCTGGAGGGATCTAGGCAGACTGTAGTTAATTAGATGATGTTTAGAAAGACTGGTTAATTCACTGCCGGAATGGAGGTGGGGTGGGTGGGGAGGATAACTGTTTTCTCCAGGCAGTGGGTCAGACTGTTCCCAAAGTGTGATCTTACGCATGTCACTTAACCTCTCTGGGCCTCTGTTACCTCCTGGAAAATGAAGGCAAAGTTGCCTACCTGTAGGGCTAATTGTGAAGAAGATTGAGATATTTTATGTAAAGTGCTTGGCACATAGCAAGTGTTCTATAAATGCTATTATTATTTTCATTCCTGAAAAGGAAGGAGCATTCTAGTGTTGAGTGTAAAAAGAGTGGGGGAAGGAGTGTGGGAGGGGTTTACACAGTTGTTTTCTTGTCCTCTCAGTCGTCCTCCCTCACCTCTCCTCCCTCCATCTCCAATCTTTTCTCCCCTCAAGGCTGAATGAAATTGGATGTCTTGTAAATGTGTTCAGCCTTTGCCACGGGGCCCTCAGACATGCCCTTCTAACATTCTGACATAATGGATGAAAACATGACCAGCTGAGAGTCACTGGTTAAATCTCCAAATGTTGCACTCCCTCATGTGTGGGGATCGTGCCCTCTGCCTGGTGAACCCAGCCCAGGCAGAGCTTGCAGGAGCCAGCTGTGCTGGTGGTGGGCCTGGTTACCTAGGCAACATTTACCTGTGCTGAAGACAGAGGGCTGTCACTGCCTCCTGATGCATGTAGCAGAATGTTAAGTTTGGGGGGAGATGGAAAGAAACAATTTTCTCTTGAAATGAGGTAGATGCAGGTGTTAATTTCTTTGGAGTGAATTTTCTGTTTTCAGAGAGGCTGGGGTAGAGCTTAAACACAAACTTCTGGCTGAAAATACTTGGTTTGTGAACTGGCAAGCCTCTGAAGAAAAGAAACAATCCTAGCTCTGGGACTGTTAGGCTTCCTGTCTTTCTCAGCAGCTTATTGCATTTATTTTACTACTTTGAAGGATTGGAAGTCTGAAGGCCGTTTCTTTAATGACTTGGAATATTAATGTAAAAACTTGCTTGTTGGACAATATAGTGAATACTAAAGCTTTGTCTCTATTTGGCTTTTCAGTTCTTCACTCTGTAAAGCCCCCCACCCCCGCCTTTTAAGACATTTTCTTTATTTTTAAATATAATGTATATTTATAAATTCTATTTATATAATATGCTTATTTTATAAATAAATTAGCAATGAAGGAAAGTGCATCAAACAATTAAATAGCCCAATGATTTATTGTGAAATTAATATATTGATGATTGCTGCCATTAACAAGGTGAAGACAGAACGGTGTAGATGTCCCGGAAACAGTCTTCCTCCTCATTTCCAACAATTACCTTCTCTCACTTCTCCAAAGGAGACCGCTGTCTTGGCTTTCTAAAGAAAATCAACGAAGTTCTTACTAGAAGTTTTGTTGCTTAAGCATTCATTTTAAACACTCTTGTTTAGTTTTGTCTCTTTTGAATTTCATGTAGATGAAGTCATATGGCATTGTTTTGTGTATGGCTTCTGATATGGTTTGGCTGTGTCCTCACTCAAATCTCATCTTAAATTGTAGTTCCCATAATCCTCATGTGTCGTGGGAGGGATCTGGTGAGAGGTGATTGAATCATGGGGGTGGTTACCTCCATGCTGTTCTTGTGATAGTAAGTGAGTTCTCATGAGATCTGATGGTTTTTTAAGGGATTTTCCCCTAACTTTGCTCTGCACTTCTGTTTGCTGCTGCCATGTGAAGAAGGATGTGTTTGCTTCCCCTTCTGCCATGATTGTAAGTTTCCTGAGTCCTCCCAAGCCATATTGTCAATTAAACCTCTTTCCTTTATAAATCACCTAGTCTTGGGTATGTCTTTATTAGCAGCGTGAGAATGGACTAATATAGCTTCTTTTTCTCAGTGTTATGTTTATGAAGTTTATCCATGTTGTGGTGTACAGCTATAGTGCATTCATCTTACTTGTTATATTTCATTATAGGAATATTCCACAGTTTATCTGTCCACTTGACCATTGATGGATAATTGAGGTATTTCCAGTTTTTAGCTATAAATAATGATATTATGAACATTCTTGTACCTGTCTCTTGGCCACACGTGCATGCATTTCTGTTGATTGTGTTCTTAGAAGTGGAATTGTTGGGACATAAGATGCATGTTATCTTTGACCTTAGTTTTATAAAAAAGTTTTGTTGTTGTTTTTTCACAAAAAGCAAAATAATTGCTTTCATACACATACAAAATGAACATATGTCAAAGGTTTTATTTAACTTATTAGTTAATGAGGGTACCAGTAGATGTTAACAGCTGGTTCAAAGGAGAACGGAAAGATCTATGTATACGTAGGCAATAAGAGATGAGGAAATGAATTTATTAATAAAAAGTGAAATGGGTATTTCCACAAAGCAATAATTTGTCGCATTTCCAGCATACATAATTCACTTGCATTTCTTTGGACAGGAAGAATTTGTATCATTATCAGTTTTTTGCAACTTAAATAGTTGTGGAATAGCTGAAAGACATAGAAAGGCAGGATAATGCAGTAGGATGCATTAGACTGGACACTCAGTCTGCTTTTTTTTTTCTTTCCTATTAAAAATCTTTCACATTTTCTCCTGATGGTAGATAATACCAACCTGTTTTCCAAAGTTAGTGTATCAAATTACTCTTCTACCAGAAGTGTGCAGGAGTTCCTTTTGCTTCTGGCCAACAATTGGTTTAAACTTTTGCCATTCTCGTAGGTATGCAGTGGTATCTTTGTGGTTTTAATTTGTATTTCCTTGATTGAGAATGAAATTGGACACCTTTAAGATATTTATTGGCTATTTGAATATCTTCTTGTGTGAACTGCCTGTACTAGTCTTTTCTCCATTTAAAAAAATGGGTTGTTTGTCTTTTACTTTTTTGATGGGTAGGAGTGTTTTATATATTTTATACATTAATATATATTTTCCAATCATTTGTGTTGCAGAGATCTTCTTTCAAATCTTAGCTTGCTTTTCATTCATTTACTGGTGTCTTTGATGAACAAAACAATTATACTACAGCCCATTTTCCTAATCCTTTATTTTACAATTAATGATTGTTAAAATTCCTCCTTAAGAAGTCTTTTACCAGTTTGATTTTATGGAAATATTTTAGCATATTAATGTCTAGAAGCTACATTATTTTGCCTTTCAAATTTAGATCTAAAATCTATTTTGATTTTATTTTTCTGTATGATGTAAAATAGGCGTCATTTTTTCCCCCAATATGGTATCCAATTTTCCTGACATCTTTCATTAAAAAGATTGTGCTTTCGCTACTGCTTGGCAGAGACACCCAAATGTTCATATGTTTGAGTCTTTTTCTGGATATTTTGCTAAATTCTGTTGACCCATTGATCTATTTGATCATTTTAATACCAATGCCATTCTGTAGTTTTTACAGTAAGTTTTATAATAAGTGTTTATTTATGATAGAGCCAGGCCTTCCACCTTGCTGTTCCTCTTTGAGGCGATCCTGGCCCTCTATACTTCCTTTGAATTTTAGAATTAGCTCATAAAGTTCCACAAAATCTGTGGGTTTCGTTTATTGAGTTTTTATTTAAGACTACTTTGAATCCTTAAAAATTCCACTTCTAGGTGTTTATTCAAGCGAAATGAAGATGTATGTCCGCAAAGGAGTAGTACATGCATATATTCATAGCCCCCTTATTCATAATTGCTCTAAACTGGAAATGGCCAATGTGTTTATAAAATGTAAAACTACTAAGCAATGAGAAGGAATGAGCTGTTGATGTATGCAACAATATAGATGAATCTCAATAACATTACATTAAGCAAAAGAAGCTAGACCTGAAAGAATACGTAATACCTGATTCTATCTATATGAAGTTTATAACAGTCCCGACTTTACACTGATAAAAATCAATCAGTGGTTGACTGGAGTCAGTGGTGAAGTGGGGAGATTAGGGGGAAGAGCCTTACAGGGGCATGTGGATACCAACTGGGGTGATGATTATGGAGATCACCAAACCACATCCTAAAAATGTATATGTTTTATTGTAAATAAATGATACTTTATTATGTTTTTTTTTTCTTTTTTAAAGACTCCATTAACTACATAGATCTGTTTAGGAAGAACTAACATTTTTATAAATTGAGTCTTTCCATCTAGGAATATGTTATATACCTCCAAGTACTATTGCATTTCAATTCTTGCAATAATACTCTATACGTAGAGATTTTTCATATTTTTCAAAGAAATATTCTTAGGTACTTATTTTGAGGTGTTGTTAAGTATTTATGATACAATGGAAATAAAATTAAATTGAATTTTGATTATAGCTGGTTTATAAACATGTAGTTAGTTTTTATTTGTTGAAAATTATATCTAGCAATCTTGCTACATTGACTTATTTTATCTGTAGATTCTTTGGATTCCTACATCCACAATCATATTATTTATCTTTTATATCTTTCTTTTTACCTGATTATACTGGCCACAAAAATTAATGCAATGTTGATATCAAAGAGAAAGTTTTCAACATTTTATCAATGTGTTAGGTTTGCAATAGTGTTTTAAAAGATACATTTTAAAGTAATTTCCCTTCTGTTCCTCCTTTGCTAAGAAGTTTTATTCATTAAAGGATGTTGAATTTTATCAAAGCGAATCTTGCATCTATTAAAATTATTATATGTATTTTCTCCTTAATTCTGTTAATGTAATGAATATTCTTTAACTGTTGAACAACCATGCATTTCTGGAAGCAACCCAATTGGGTCAAGACGGATGAACATTTTTATATGATGTTGTATTTGGTTTGTTAATATTTTGTTTAAGCTTTTTGCCTCTGTGTTCCTGAATGAGATAGACCTGAAATTTTCCTTTCTCACAAAGTCCATGTCAGGTTTTGGTTATCAAAGTCATGCTTAAAGTTAGTTAGGAAACGTATTGTCTTATTGTTTTGGGGGTATTTGAGTATGATCAGTATTGTTTCTTCTTTAAATTTCTGGTAAATTTATCTGGTGAAGTCATCAGAATCTTTTTTGTGTGTGTGTGGGAAGTTTTGAAATTATGCATTAAAAATTTTTAATGTACAATTCTTTTACGGTAGTTTTAGATTCACAACAAAATTGAGCAGTAGGTACAGAGATAACTAATATAATCCTTGCCCTATCCATGCCTAGCCTTCCCCGTAACCAAGATACCCCATCAGTGTGGGATATTTGTTACAGTTGACAAACCTAAATTGACACATCATTATCACCCAAAGTCCATAGTTTATATTAGGATTCACTCTTGGTGTTATACATGCTGTGAGTTTGGACAAATATATCTACTGTTGTGTCATGCAGAATGTGTGGTACTGTCCTAAAAACCCTCTGTGCCTGCCTATCCATCCCTCCCTTCTACCATAACCCCTGGAAACCACTAATCTTTTTTCTGTCTCTATAGTTTTGCCTTTTCCAGAATGTCACATAGTTGGAATCATACGGTATGTAGCCTTTTCAGAATGGCTTCTTTCACTTACTAATATGCATTTAAGTTTCCTCCATGTCTTTTCACAGCTTGATAGCTCATTTCTTTTTTAGCACTGAATAATATTTCATTTTCTGTTTGTACCAGAATTTGCTTTTCCATTTCCCTACTGAAGGCCAGCTTGGTTGCTCCAAGTTTTGGCAGTTTTGAATACAGCTTCTGTATTCGTAAACACAGAATAAACACCTATATGCAGGTTTTGGCATGTACATAAGATTTCAACTCCTTTGGGTAAATGCCAAGGAGAATAATTGCTAGATTGTGTGGTAAGAGTGTTTTCAACAGTTCCTCATGTTGATCTTCCATATTGTATGTTTGTTTTCACTTCACTCACTTCTGCTCTTTATCCATTTTCTTTATTCTACTTTCTTTTGTTGAAATTTACTGATTTTTAAAAATTATTTCTTGAAGTGGTTAGCAGATTCTCAGATTTTGTTCTGATGTATTTGAACGATAGCTTTCTGTTTAAGTACTGCTTTTGCTGTTTTAGATGAAATTATTTTATTATCATTGAGTTAAGAGCCTTTTCTAATTTCTACCAGGAATTTTTCTAGCCATCTTTTCATTATTGATTTTTGGCTTCATTGTAGTGTGAGCAAAGAACACACTTTGAATGATTTCAGTGCTTGAAATGTGTTGAGATGTGTTTGATATCATAACATCTGGCATATTTTTATACATGTGTGCTATGTGCTTGAAAATAAGGTATATCCTCTGTCTGTTCAGTGCAATGTTCTATAGGTTTATTTGGTCAACTTTACTGTTTATGTTCTTCAGATTTTCTGCATCCTCACTGATTTCTTTTGTCTTTTTGTTTTATACGTTTCTGAGAGACGTATGTTAAAATTCCATAATATGACTGTAGACTTCTCTTTTTCTCAATTACAAAGGATCTTCCATATACCTAGTAAGACTTTCTGCCTTATAGTCTACCTTATCTGATATTAATAAAACCACACCAGCTTTCTTTTGATTAGTATTTGCCTGGTGTGTGTGTGTGTGTGTATGTGTGTGTGTGTGTGTGTACACCTATTTTAATACTTTTAGTTCCGGCATTTCTATAGCATTATTTTTAGATGTGTCTCTTGTAAATAGCATATGGTTGAGTTGCACAGAATTTGTCTTTTAATTGCAGCATTGAGTTTTCCTAATTTTAATGTAATAATACATGGGTGGGCTGAAATTTACTCTTTTATTAATTTGCTATCATTTTTTTAGTCCTGTTTGCTCCTGGTTCCAGTTTCTCCTCTTTTTCTCCCTTCTTTTGAATTGAGGACTTGTTGTTGTTGCTTTTAACCACTCCACTTTTTAATCTCTATTACCTTTGAGGTTTTATATTCTTTTATGATTATTTTGGTGCTTCCATTAGAGATTATAGTATGCATCTTGACTCAGGTCTTAGACTACTTTAATGGCATTTATCACTCTCTTGACTTCTGTGTCAGTGTTACGTATTTTACTTTTATACCTTTCACATGCCCAAAACATTATTATTATTGCTTTATTCAATCCTAATTCATTTGATTACTTATGTATTTATTCTTTCCTTTGTTTTTCGTTTTATTTTCTTGTATTATTTATCGTTCATCTGGGGGCACTCTCTTTTTTCGTGAAGAACATCCTTTAGTATTTCATTTGTTGTAGCTCTGTTGGTAACAAATTCTTTTAGTTTTTGTCTGAAGTTCTTTGTTTTACTGTTACTCTTAGGGATATTTCCTCTGGGCATAAAATTCTAGGCTGTCAGTTATGTTCTTTCAATACTTAAAAGATATTTTATTTACTTCTGGCTTCCTTTATTTCTGTTGATAAGTTAGCTAAAAATCCAATTTTTGTTTCTTTTTCCCCCTTAGGCTGATTTTAGTTGTTCTTTTTTTTTCTTTGTGGTTTTAGCAGTTTTATTGTAATTTGCCTAGGTGAAGTATTCTTTTTATAAATCCTGCTTGGGGTTTCTAGGGTTCTTTGTCTTGGCTCATTCTAAGGCCTGATATCTTTCTTCAGTTTTGGAAAGTTCTTAAGCATCATTCATCTTGTCAAATATTGCTTTTCCCCATTCACTGGCTTCTTTTCCATGGCTATAATTACATATGTGTTATACCTCCTCACTGTGTCGTGTGTCTTATCCTGTATTTTCCATCTTTTTTGTCTTTCTCTACTTTATTCTAGTTATTTTCTTTTGGCTTCTAATTCCTGCTTCAGCTGTGTCTGCTTTTCGTTTATCAAGTTTATTAATTTTAATGTATTTTTAGTCCTAAAGTTTTCATTTGACTCTGTTTCTGACTCTCTCTGTTGTCTTTTTATTAGTTTCATAGGATGGCATAGCAAATTCCTAGAGACTGGGTAGCCTAGACCACAGAAATGTATCCTGTCCCTGTTCAGGAGGCTGGAGGTCAAGGTGTCAGCAGCCACCCTCCCTCCAAAGGCTCTAGGGAAGAATCCACCCCTTCCCTCTTTTAGTTTCTAGTGGCTGTTGACCTTCCTTTGCTTGTAGCTATCTCTCTGTCTCTCCATTTTCACATTGCTTCTCCTCTTTGTGTCTGTCTTAAAATTTGTTCTGCCAATCTCTTGTAAGAATACATGTGATTGCATTCAGCGTTCATCTTGATAATCCAAGGTAAGTCCTCCTCTCACCACCCTTAATTCAGTTATGTCTTTCTCCATATACTAAATTGTTTGCTCCATTGCTACATAAGGTAATATTCGCAGGTCTCAGAGATTAAAATATGGACATATCTTTTTGGGGGCCACCTTTTAGCCTGCTATACCATTGTATGTTGAAATTCTCAACATTATAATTTTATCTTTCTATATATAGGAAGACTTTTTACAAAAAGTCTGTTTCAGATAATTCTAGTATCTGGAGGCTTGTGGGTGGGTTTCTATTTCTGTTATTTCTGCTGGTTTTGTTTATATCTTCTTATCTCCTTATGTGCTTGGTTATTTTTAATTGCGTGTGAGACAGTATATTCGTACAGTTTTTTATAGATATAATTTGAGGTCAATATTGAGGTTTCTCAAACCCAGAAGGGATTTAAATTTGCTTCTGCAAGCACTTGGGGTATTAGAATTCTGGAAGCATCTGATTTTACTTTCAGATATTGAGATGGCTTGAAGATGATCCGTAGTCCTCTGCAAGGGCCTCTTAGCTCTCTACTCTCCCTTCCTGTTAGGATACATCTCTTTGAGGAGCCCAGCCCAAAACAAATGATATGCCTGGTCAGTTCCCCCATCCTCAGCAGGCCTTAAACACAAATCTTTATTTCCTTGGCTCCTCAATACATTGATAAGGGAAACACAGTCCAGAATGCTAGCCTCTTTTGTCTGGACTTCTTCTTTCCCCTGATCCTGGCCATGCTGTTTTTTTTTTTAGCTTTCAGATGTTTGAAAGCATTTAATAAATGCTTTTCTTCTCTTCTGCTTGTCTTCAATGGGAAGTTGTAGTAGTTTGTTTTTGCACTGCTGATAAAGACATACCCGAGACTGGGCAATTTATAGAAGAAAAAGTTTTATTGGACTTACAGTTCCATGTGGCTGGGAGGCCTCACAACCATGGTGGAAGGTGAAAGGCACGCCTCACCTGGCGGAAGACAAGAGAAGAGAGCTTGTGCAGGGAAACTCCCTTATTTAAAACCATCAGATCTCATGAGACTTACTCACTATCATTCAATTACTTCCCACTGGGTCCCTCCTACAACATGTGGGAATTCAAGATGAGATTTGGGTGGGGACACAGCCAAACCATATCAGAAGCTATATCTGGCATATCTAGTGGATCATTATCAGAAACAGTAGTCTCTCTGAAGCTTTTCTCATCTATTGCCCTTAAATTCTTATGATTAAAAATTCCAAACATTGCAGAAGTGGAGAGAATAGTGCAAATATTCCCCCATCACTCAAATACAACCTTTATCAAGATTTTGTCACATTTGTGTGGAAATATTCACAACCTATAAGAAGAGAAAGTTATAAAGCAAGGCAATATCTCAACTCAGAGCCATCCACTCACCTCTAACGGCCAGCATCAGAGACAGACTTCTGCCTTGGTTACTGCTGTCCTGAGCTTCTAGCACAGGTGTGCCCCTAGTTGATACTCTGTGAGCTATTGTTAAATGAATGTGAATTCACTGAAGAACCACAGACTGTTGGAGCTGGAGGAAGTCTTGCCTTGTCATAATGAACCTCAGATTACAGATGGTGATGGTGACATCCTGAGATGTGAGATGGGCTATAGGTCCCACAGGTGCATGGGAGAGTTAGGCTAAGATCTCAGCTCAGAGCTCTTTCCACTTTTCCACACTTCCTCCTCACTTTGCTAGCTCATTTAACTACCAGTTTTTCTTCCTTTCTGATAACACTGAAGTTTAAGAGCATTTCATTATAGTGTGATGATACAATGTGGTATTAAGACATGACAAGGCAAGTTTTATTGGCCATTACTATTTGCCTCAAGTGAGTGGCAAAGCCTTTGACCACTCGAGGCATATATTAATAGCCCTATAAAATACATCCTGGATTGCTAGTGCTATTACTGTCTGGCTATTACATTTAAAAAAATATTGTACAAATACCACTTCAGTTTTCTTCCTTCTTTTTTTTTTTAAGCCGGAAAGATGAGCTTTTTTTTATGAGGGACAGTTCTTCACATGCTGCTGGAGAAAATAGAATTGTCAGGTAACATGGAAAGAGTATAAGCTTTGGAGTCGTATCAAATTGTGTAC
This sequence comes from Cheracebus regulus, assembly GCA_963574635.1. NCBI lineage: Eukaryota > Metazoa > Chordata > Mammalia > Primates > Pitheciidae > Cheracebus > Cheracebus regulus. The sequence continues at coordinate 106,901 of CAUYQU010002541.1, read as the reverse complement.
AGGTATTTGCTCTGCTATTTATTATCGCTATGACATTAGGCACTTTTCTTAAACTCTCTGAGTCTGTTTTCTCCTCTGTCAAATGACAACAGGAATACTTGTCTTTTAGAATACCTATGTATATTAAAACACCTAGCATAGGGCCTTGAACATAATGAGTGATCAATCAATCTTATCTTGTTGTTGTTGTTGTTATGGTTATGATAATGAAAGCAAATGGGAAATTTTTTCTTTTAATTAGTTGATTTATTTGTAAGATTAATAATGTTGTTGTTATAACAGATCATTGTCTTGCAGGGCAATCTTTAATTTCTTCTCTAGCTCGCATCCCTTGGAAAAACAGACGAACCATGTTGGTTGGTACAAGAGGGGCTGGCCGAGAAGAGTTTTCATAAATCCATAAGATAGATTTGGAAACTCTTTGCCATTTTTCATCCTACTCAATGCTGCTGGGACTTTGAGCTCATTGAGGCGGTATGCGTCTGTGCTTTGACTTCAGGGCTGTGCCTTCTGCTTGGGATAGTTGTGTTTTCCATTTGATGGCCCCCAATGCTTTGTGTAGGAATTGGATGGTGCACCATGATCTTCAAATGCTGAAGTCGTCATGTCACTTGGTGGGGTGAGGTGGATCAACAGCAACAGCATACTTTTCTTTTCTCTTTGAATTAAGCATACAGAAAAAGCCATAATTTAAACACGAGGGACATTAAGTTTTGGATGGAAGAGAGTAAATTTTGCAACAATAACAACTAAAAGCCCAGGACAGAGAATAATTACTGAAAGCAGCTTGCTGACGTATATAAATAAATAAAAGTGTCATTTCCAAAGTGTCTTTCCTTCCCTAGGCTCACTGCCATCGTCATGGGAAATGTGTGCATGGCAGCATTTACTCTGAAGTAATAACATAGATACATTTCCTGTTGCTCAAAACTTGCACATGGAGTCTAAAGACAATTTCTTGCTATCTTGCTGAGACATTAACTTCCATTTTTCCCTTCCTGTGAGCCAGAAGAGTAATCATCACATGTTCCCGAGTCACGAGTTTATGGAAAGAAACACAGGCTTCATTCAGGGTCTTCACCAACTGGGTGGAGTTGGATTGGTCATGGAGGGAATTTTCATTGTGGGTTTACAGCTGTACTGCAAACATTTCTTCAAATCTGGAGCAAACTCAGCCTCTCTTTCCTGACTAACTTCCTTGACTCATCCAATGAAGACAGTGGTTGATGAAAATAATAATAGTTATAGCATATTAAGTGTTAAGCAGTCATGTTATTCTTTAAACACATTTTTTGCTTTTTTTCAAGATAATCAGCAATCCAATGAGATCCGTCCTCTTTTTATTCTAATTTCACTGAGGAGGTACTGGTGGCTCTGAAGAGTTAAATAACTTACCTAAGCTCACAATTTTAGACGGTGTGAGCAAGACTCAAACCCAGATTGTTCTGATTGTCAAAATCATACTCTCTTTGATACCAGGATTATCTCCTTGCCTTATAAATATCCTTGTATGCGGTATTCTCTTTGTCTTATTATCTTTGTCTTATTATTCAGAGTACACAGGAGCTTTTTTCTTCCTACTTCTGTTTCCAGTTTCTTCCTTATTAATCAGTGTGAGCTTTTGTGATGGAGTCTTCTTTTCTCTTGCCCCACCTGCCCAGTCCACCTCTTGTTCATATACAGCCCTGTGGGTGGATACTATGGGCAGCCCATGTGTGTAGGCTCGTAGGAAGATGCATTGTGGAGAAGATTGAAAGCTTCTATGGCAGATCTAGGTTCTTTTTTCTACCCACTCCTCTCTGTACCCAATGTACTTTTTAGGGGGTCCATTTCTGTTCCTATATGCCCTTTCATCATCCTCAGAGCCTGTAGCCTTGGCATTTTGTCTGGAGACATTTATATCTCTTGGCATTGAGGCTATAGATCTCTGATACTTGAATTGATTTTCAAAATTAGGGAAAAGAGCTGTGATGTTACCTATATATTTGGGCTGTTTGTGTTAAGAATGTCGAAGAGTAAAGTAATGTTTGGCTAAGAGGCGGGAGGCAGGACTGTGACATGGTCAGCTTGACTCTTAGATGTGTGATAATGGTCTGGCACCGCCAGTCTTTCACTGTCTTCTTGAAATCACCTCTAAAGAAGAGTTTGATCTGGAAGGTCAGCAGTGGCAGTGGGCTGAAGCTGTTCTCCCTGTGTGCATTTATTCATTTATTCACAAAGCAGTTACCGGCCTATGTGCCTCAAGATTCCTAAATCTCATTGAATCACCAACCCTTTTATTGAAAGCTACAGGCTCTTTTTTTCACAAAAATTTGCAGAATACATAACATGGTTTTGCGTGCAATTTGAAGGGATTCACAGATCCTTTGAAGCCCATCTGAGGACTGCCAGCCAGGACCCCTAGCTTGGTGATGCACTACCTTTCTTGTTTAATCACATTCTAATCTCCAAATCAAGGCCTTTTCCATTGTGAATAGAGTTAGAAACTCAGCCCAGATTCTTTGATGGAACTGTGTTCAGCCAAGTTGTATTTGCTCCTCACTAAAGCTTTAAGAGATGGTTAAAGAAACAAAGTAACAATGTGGAATTACTCATGATCAAAAAGGCATCCATAGCAAAGGATCTGTCTTCATAGGAGTTGCCTTCTGAGTCAGGGTGTGAAGGGTCTCTAAACTATTTCATGGGAAATTTAAATCTCTCGATTGAAACAAATTATCATAGGAGGGAAGAAAAAGAAAATCTCAGTAATGCTTAGGTGTAGTGGGTTAAATATTTGCAGTCTCATTCATTTTGAAAATGGTAGTACCAATTCAATGAGTTCTGAAATCTGTAGACGTGTGTGTGTGTGTGCGCGTGTGCGCACGTGTGCATATGTCTGAAGAAAATAAAAATTTTCATCTAAAATAAAGGTACAATTTCCTTTGGGGTTCCTTAGTTAACAGACATATGACAGCTAATCAGAAAGCTGCCATACTGTGATTCTGTTTTTATATTATTTAATTAGATGATTTAAAGATTCTCTGAAAAATGTGGTGCAGGCTTTGTGTTTCTGGGAGGAATCTTACATAACGTGAAGTCCTAGAATACAGGAAGAGCTCAGTGGTACCCAGGCCTTGTTTGCTGTTACGGTTTACATCACTGACTTGATATGTATAACGTCCATCAACAGAAACAGAAGTTGGCAGGTTACAAAAGAGTGGCTAAAATTTTTGCTGACTTTTCTCCTGGCTACACTCTCCATACTCCATCCCCATTAAGAGTAATAGGAGAGTTCCTGAACTAAAGTATCATTGTGTTTCCATGCAGAAAACCAAAGGCTCCCATAAACCGAGCTGAGGTAGCCAGGGCATGAAACCCAAGGGCTGCAGGTTTGTCGTTTGTTGTTAAGAGCTGTGGCATAATTGATCAAAGGGGTTCACTGCCTAGAGCCTTCTATAAGTTATTTTGTAATATTCTATTCAAAGGAAAAGCAACCAAGTTCTGTTTCCACCTTTCCAAAGCCTTTGGTGGTCCCTGTCCAGTGGGTGTGTGTCCCGCTCTTTGCCTCACTGTCTCAATGTAGCATGTGAAAACCAGCTTCCTCTCTGGTCTGGCGGATCTGTTGAGCAGGGAGTGGCAAAGACTGCATCTGCATTGCTTGCTCCTGGCATTGCCTGTCTGCCAGGGTGCCAGACAGAGCTTGAGCTTTCAGGCACATTTTGGGTGAAGTCATTCTTCCCTGAAAACTGAGATGGGAAATGTATCCTGACATATCAGAACTGATGAAGAAGGCTAAGCCATGGCTAGCTGAGCATTACTCTGGGAGTGTGTTCTTTCAAGCACAGGTTTGGAAAGGCATCGCTTTACCCTTATTTCTATTGTTTTCTCTACTAACAAATTATGAACATAGATTTCCACGAAAAAGAAAAGACCAGAATTTGAAACCATAATAGAGTGCACATTCATTATCAAGATTGTTAGAAAGCCTTTGAGAAGATCAGGCAGTGAGCTGAGAATTATTATTGAAGTTTAATTTGTTTGTTGGATATCTGGATGAAAACCAGCAGGACTGGCTATGCCCTGTTCCTCTTTCACAACCCTTCTAATTCTTTTTCATTCTTTCAGCACCCTCATCTTCTCTACATGCCTTTCTCCTCTGGAATCCTGCTCTGAAGAAAGAAATGGGTCTCAGTCACCTATACCTTTTACACCTTACTGTGAATGTAAGGATATTGTATAACCTGGATACTGATACTCCCAGGCATTTGATTGTTATCATTTACTGTGAGTTAGAAGACTTTGCCTTCTTTAAAAAGGAAGTAGAAGTCATACTTAAATGCTTTCAAAAACAAACCGGCACAGTTTGTGCTTTGCACTGTTTTTGAATCATTTGTATTAACGCTGTGATGTTGCAAGCACAGTATGTGTGAGTCTTGGTAGAGATGAGGACCTACAGAGTTCTGGCTTGCCATTAACCTGCACTGTGCTTTGGGACTGTCAGCTCCCTGCATCGCTGTAAAATGAGTAGGTTGTATTAGGTGATCACTGGGGCCCTTGTAGACCTGAGAGCCCAAGGATAAAGTTGAGTGCTAAAGGAGCAGGCTGTGTAGCCAGATTGCAGGTGTCTACCAGTGGATGGTCTTGGAGCAACAAGGCTGCCTCATGATGGGCTTTGGTCTCGACAAGTTCAATATAAAATGGAAGAAATGTTATAATTGTAACCACCTGTGCCAGACTTTCCTTTGGTGGGAGAATTGCCTTTGTGTGGGAAAATATATAATGAGACATTTGGAGTAGATTGTGAAACACTGAAAAATTAGTGTCTGGTAACCTAAGTCAAAAAATGGATGCTTAATCTTTTGTACACAAGAAAGTAAAAGAAATTTGTTCAACTTTATGCAGAGGTAGAAAAGAAAATAGAAGAGACAAGAGAGGAAGGAGAGAGAAACTCTGGAAAGATGGCAGAAGACTGGATGTTATGTGTCCTAAAAGCCAGTAAGAAAGCCTTAGAGATATTAGGAACTATAATGTCTAACGTGAGATATCTATTTAGTTTACTATGTGTTTTTTGCTATCTGGTTTCTGTGACTTACCAGTCTTTAATAACTCGCAAATTGATTTTGAGTGAATTATTTTGTGAAGACTAAAGAAGGCATGGAGGTTTTATTTATTTATTTATTTTGGTCTAGATTAATGTGGAAACAGCCGCTACGGAAATAAAATATTGCAGGCAGAGGTGAACAGAAAACACATTCCCACCTAGACAGTTGTAGATGTCTTAGTGAGAGGTTTGTGTCTCCACTGGACGTGGAGTTTGGGAGTCTCTAGCCAATCTTATCTACATCTTGCAGGGCTGGTCGGGCGGGAGGTCCCCAAATGGCATTATTATGGGGTCTTATCTGCAAACACAGGACCCTTATGACATAATGATGGATGAGCCATTTAACAAATTTGCAAGACTCTAGAAGAAAGAAGAAGAATCTGGAATGCGTTCTTACATACTTTTTTTGGTTTATTTTGTTTTTCTATTTTTTTCCAAGATGGACACTCAGTTTAAATGTTCTTATGTACTGTTGATTGTACCTCTAAGATGGTGTAATGACCTCATCTAGCTCTCAACAATGGCTCCTTTTAGGCCAGAGGTTATTTGACTGCTTCAGAGAGATCTGGAAAACACAATTCCTTATTTTTATCTGTGGCCAATTGTAACTCCTTAATGGCTGTTTTGTCCAACATTGTTTCATGAGATTTCTTAGGAAAATTCTGAAATGAGTAATTCCTTTGTTTGTGGAAGTTAGTTTTGGAAATGACAAATGAAATTTCTATCCTAATATGGTATGCATTATCTAATCCCCAGTGGGTAAAAAAACGTATGTATATTTAATAGTTGCTCTCAAAAAATATAGAAAGCATGGGTACCAAAATCTTAGCTACAGTAAGGGGTCCCATCGTAGTTTTCATAGCATCCTGTCCTGTACTTGCATGTTGTCACATTTATAAAGATTGAAATTCATTACTAATGTGGTTGGTTATCACTTTCTTTCCTAGAACAGAGAGCAGCTGTCCTGCACCAGGTCCAGAGTAGAGTAAATGACACCTCAGCGATAGAATGAGAAGTGTATTTATTTTTATTTTTATTTTTTATTTTTTTAGATGGAGTCTTGCTCTGTCACCAGGCTGGAGTGAGGTGGCGCACTCTCCGCTCACTGCAACCTCCGCCTCCTGGGTTCAAGCAATTCTTCTGCCCCGGACTCGCAAGTAGCTGGGACCACAGGCGTGTGCCACCACGCCTGGCTAATTTTTTTGTATTTTTAGTAGAGATGGGGGTTTCACCATGTTGGCCAGGATAGTCTCCATTTCTTGACCTCGTGATCCGCCCACTTCGGCCCCCCAAAGTGCTGGGATTACAGGCGTGAGCCACCGCGCCCGGCCGAGAAGTGTATATTTTTATATTTTTGATTTTCTCTAGTTTTACAGTTTCTACAGTGAACATATTATTTTTCCTGATTAAAAAATACAAATCTCTTTAAAATGAAACATGCATAATTAAGTACTCAGTATTACTTTCAGGAAATTATATTTTTACAACTGAAGAAAAGGCCTACATGGCAAGAACTAGAACAGAAAGGAACAGTTGAGTGATGTTTATAAATGGTAGGTTTCCTACTTCGAGAGGCTAAGGCAAGAGGATCATTTGAGGTCAGGAGTTCAAGACCAGCCTGGGCAACATGGTGAAACCCTACCTCTACTACAAATACAAAAATTAGCCAGGCGTGGTGGTGCATGCTGGTGTGTGCCTGTAATCCCAGCTACTTGGGAGGCTGAGGTGGGAGAATTGCTTGAACCTGGAAGGCAGAGGTTGCAGTGAGCTGAGATCATGCCACCGCACTCCAGCCTGGGTGACAGAGTGAGTCCTTGTCTCAAAAAAAAAAAAAAAAAAAAAAAAGGGTTTCAGCTCTTGGATCTAAGTGCTCAATTGTAGAGAAGATATCCTAAAGTGAGTCCAAAGTGTGAGTTCATACCCACAATAGCCAGTAATTGACATGGCAGCTTTGTTTTGCCTTCACTTAAAATACTGGCACAGTGTGTGTTTTGTTCTCTGTCCTTCAGAATTGGATTTTGTTTTTTCAAGGAGAAGAATAAATGAGACTGCTATTATAGAATCACTTGTTAGATATATTACATTTCAGGATATACTTCCAGGCACTTCATGGTGGAAATTTGGCTCTCGGAGCTTAGGCTTGGTTTTGGTATGTTTTCTGCATGTCAGTATATTTCAGTATATTCTAAGTAAACCAAGTAGCTCCTCCCTGCCCTCAACACCTGGCATGATTCATGACTGATCTGGTAGCTGTAATTTTTCCAATGTCAGTTAGAAGGGAAAGAATTTAAATTTACTGCATGTCAATCATATTCCAAAGTCATACTTGGTATTAAAACCACAGAAGGAGTCGTTTACACTTAACAGGAGCTGTGGGGTCTTAAGCAATGATCATTTGGTAATGTATGTTTTGATTTTAGGTTAAAAAGAATCTTGATGTTGTGGGATTTCTGGTTTTCAGATGAGTGGCTAATAGCCTGTTTTTAGAAAGACACTGGGGTTGGGAACATGTACTTGGCTTCTTCGAGTACAGACATTCTGCTTCTTGGTGGACCACAGTTTGACTTTGTTTTCAGGGTTGCCTCGGTGTAACAAAGCATCCCTTATGCCTTCGGGGCTGTCTTTGCCAGGCATCACCTGCCAGTTGGTTCATGTCTGTGTCAGTGTTTTGAGTCAGAATATGAGGTGTGAGAAACCCTTTATTCAGTTTTCGACCACTCCTACCTTTTGGATACTATTACATTTGAAAGTTTAGGATTTGGCCTAGTTCACTTGCTTATTTTTTTCACTCTAAAATAGATGTTAAATGTATTTTGAGCATTTACTGTTGCAGGGCACTGTGCTAGGCACTAGGAATTAGATACAGACTAGAGAGACAGGCTCTGCTCTCATTAAGCTTACCATATGACAGGAAGGAAAGAAAACAACAACCAAAAAGCTATGTAGCCCTTTCATTGCAGAGTGGACAGTGCTATGGTGTGGACAGGGTGTCCTGAGGGCATCTAAGTGGAAGACAGCATGAGGGAGAAGTAGATAGAGTGCGTATGACTTTATGAAAAGTTCTTAGAGTAAAAAGGTGCATCTGTCATTAAAGAGATGGGAAAAAAACCCTGCAGGGACAGGAGCTCAGTGAAGAAAGGTGAATGTGCCCAGAGGAGGACAGGATGGATGGTAAGGAGCCAGACCATGAAGGCTCCTGGGCTGCAGTGAGGACTTTGGACTCTATGAGCTAGGAGTGTTCTGCCCACTTAAAAAAAAGGCATATAGGGGACACACATTATTTTATTTGCCTGCAGCTTGACCACTTGTCCTTTAGCTCCCTTTCCCATTCTGGAAAATGGTTCCTCATTTCTCTAGCTCCATGATTACCATGGAGGCAGCCACTTGTTTTAACTCTGTATACCAACCACTGATGATTGATCCAGGGGTTTTATTTAATTCCTTGGGGATATTGGAATTGGATTATAAAGTGAAAAGCTGCTGGAGGCCACGTTCTGTCAAGCAGCCTGAAGAGCAGAGGTGGAAGAATGAAGCAAGACCAAAGACAGTATTTAAAGTAAAATCTGGCCGGGTGCAGTAGCTCACACCTATAATCTCAGTACTTTGGGAGGCTGAGGTAGGAGGATTACTTAAGGCCAGGAATTTGAGACCAGCCTGGCCAACATGGCAAAACCCCATCTATACTAAAAATACAAAAATTAGCCAGGCCTGGTGGCGTGTGCCTGTAATCCCAGCTACTCAGGAGGCTGAGGCAGGAGACTTGCTGGAACCTGAAAGGCAGAGGTTGCAGTGAGCCAGGATCATGCCACTGAACTCCAGCCTGGATGATAGAGCAAAACTCTGTCAAAAAAAAGAAAAAAAGAAAACAAATAAAAATAAAATAAAATCAAGGAGGTATAGCATATTTCTGCGCCTTCTACATGTTCCAGGCACTGGTTCCTGACCTTTCCAACACGTATCCTAGCCTTGGATTCTATAATACAACGGTATTCCTCTAAAAAGTCTTCTCTTTCCATTTTCTGTTTATACAAGCCAGAGTTGGTTTCTGTTACTAATGTAAAATTACTTTCTCTATATGTGCAGGTATTTGTAGATATTTATAATAATTTCACTTTAGGGCGATCTTCTGATTGTAAATGGGCCTTAAATCTTCTTAATTCATGGAAAGTCAATTATCCTCTGGTTTAGTTTGAGGATACAAAGGGACAGGAGAAGTTAAGCTCATCTCATATTTCCCAAGAATGTAAATGTGATGAAAGGGAACTTTTCAGCCTAAGCAAAAACTCTCGAATAAGATAACTTATGGATTTGAGTGTAAAAACTTAATAAGAAGTGAGCTTTTACTTGTAACATTCTCTCTGATGTGTCTTTCTAGCCCACTCAGGTGTTATCTCTTTTTTGAAAATGATGCAAACAGCAATATTATTAGCATAAACCCAAAATGTAGTTAATTTAATATAATCACGTGACCAACTGCATTTTCCTAATTCTGTCTTTGCTGCATTATCAGCTCTTGGAGTGTGTAGCTTTGCTAATGGCAGGGTTATTCACTCTGGACTGGCCTCTGAGCCTGCTAATTCAAATGAGCAGTCCCTGCCAACCACTGCTAAGCTTTGGGAAAGTCTAGCCTAAAGATGGGAAAATGAAAGACAATTCCACACTGTGGTACGATAATCAACTAGTCTGGTTACCTAGTAACTAAGCTGAGTGGGAAGCAGTGTAGTATAGGGGATAAGAGCAGGTATGTGGATTCAGATCTGTGTGGGAATTCCACCTCTGCTATCTACATGCTAGTTGACTTCAAGCAAGTTTCCTGATCTTTCTGAATCTCAGTTTTCCTACTGATAACATGAAATAAGACAGTCCTACTTTGTGGAACTATTATGATTCAGTAAAATAATACATATTTTTTTAGATGTTAAAGCAATCTGTGCCTTTATTTTGGCTTATAAATCAATTCATAAGTTAATTTACATTTAGGCAGCAAATGAATAACAAGAAATATTAAATTCAGTTATAATGTGCATATATTACATTGGGAAATCTTATTGGGATCCTGTTTTCTTAATTTTTATTGTTTATTCTTGATAAGATGTTATATGATATTTCCTATTGGTTTGTACATTTTTGGTATTGTTTTCTAATTTCCCAAAACATTTTTAATATCTTCTGTAATTGATTTCTGAGTCTATGTCTTATTTCTACATCTATGATGGCTGTCACGATTTGAGTGGTGATTTAAAAATATTTTAGCTTTGGTGTTTGTTACCAAATTCTATATCCAATATTGTATAGTTTATCTTAATGCTGAATTTATGGGCCATTTGAAAGAATTTGTAAAGTGTGACATACATTTTTCCATGTTGACTAACCCTGTAATTTCTGAGCTGACTACAATATCTTATTTTACCTTGACTTTTATCAAATTAGACCTACTTATGGACTTCCAAATAGTATGATTCTTCCCATTTTCAAAGTCCAGAACCTTAGGTTTGGGAAACTTCTGGCCCAGATGAATGTCACAATACTCAGTGAAACCGTGTTTTTGTTTTTGTTGTATATAATGACTGTGAGGCCCCTCAGCCCACTTGAACTCTCTGAAGAATTTTGACAGTATCGATGGCCATAATTCTCTTGAAATTCTTTTATTTTTGAAACTACTTTTTGTCTAGGTTTCCTTGATGTTTCAGTTTTGATTCAGTTCCCAACATGCTGAATTCCATAATATTTTGAAACTGGCCTTCCTTCCTTAATTGCCTTCCATATTTAATGTGCCATGGGCATTGCCATTATATTCATCGTGTCTATTGCCTTTTTTTTTAAACTTTACTTATCTGGCCATTTGCAATATTTTTTTTTGTTTGTTTTTATTTATAAGACAAGTAAGTTCTTTTATTATACTTTAAGTTCTGGGTTACATGTGCAGAATGTGCAGGTTTGTTACATAGTTACACATGTGCCATGGTGGTTTGCTACACCTATTAGCCCATCGTCTAGGTTTTAGGCCCTGCATGCATAGATATCTGTCCTAGTTCCTTCCTCCCCTTGCCCCCGACTCCTGACAGGTCCCGGTGTGTGACATTCCTTCCTGTGTCCATGTGTTCTCATTGTTCAACTTCTCGTCATGAGTGAGAACATGCAGTGCTTGGTTTTCTATTCCTAGACACAGTACGTTCTTAAGTATTAGCATTATTATGAATATTATTTTGTAAAGCAGTTAGCATAATGCCTGGAATTTGATAAATGCTATTTGCTCTTTTACCTTAAAAATGTACCCATCCATATCTTTGAAACTGCAGTGAGTAAACATCTCCCCTGATTTACCTGTCTCTGGACAGCAGGTTAAGAATCCCTGAAATAAACTGACCATCTCTTTTTGTAGATGGAAATTGAAACCCCAAAGAGTGGCAATTTTGTAGGGTCAGGCGGAGCTGAGTCTGGAGCTTAGGGGCCTGTCTCCTAACTCAGTGTTTTATCAACTATACTGCTTATTTCATGTGCAGATGACCTAGGGCATTCTTTGGCTACATAGCTATGTATACAGAGACACATGATGCTTGCAAAAGGTGCAGTTCGAGACCTTCCCAAACCCACACACTTGTGAATATGGAAATGCTTATATACTCCTTATTTTTCCCAAATCATATTTCTATAGGGATTCTCATTTCCTATACACATTCCTTTTTTATGTGAATACAGTTTTACTGAAATATCTTCCCTTGCTGGATGGCAAATATTTATAAGGAACCTGAGTTTGTAATCACTTCACAGGCATTACTGCACCCAAGGACAAAGGAGGAATCTCCAAGTTATATTGCCAGAAAGACACTGGGCCCTTGGGACCTGCATAGCTATTCTAAACACTGGGTACATCAACCACAGGATCCAAGTTTGCATCTCAGTGAGATTTCACACTAGAATATGCTCTTTGGAATTCCTCATGAATAATTGAAAAAATGATTGTTAAGTCCTTTAATGCTAAATATTTACTCTATTATGGTCCCATTCTACTTGACATTAATCAGACTGCCATGTTCCACTGAGGGTCATATTTAAAAGAGCTGTGGCCAAACCTGAGTTCACATAACAGCATGCATTGAGGCGGGGAAGGAGTTCTAGAAGTTGAGTTATTTATGGGATGGTGTATTTGCCCTGCACGAGAGAAGAGGAGCAATAAAAGCCACCATTAAATATTTTAAGGCTGTCAGGGGAGGAGGGATTTTACTTACTCTGTCATACTGGATATTTCAGGGAGGCATGTTTTTTAGGCTGTTTAATAAAAATTTCAGTGAAACTTGACCAAAAATAATAACTATAACAATTAAGGCTGCCAGTTCTTGAGCACTTAGTACAGAGCACGATGTTAAGTGCCCCCAGGGATTGTAACCCCTGTTTTACAGATGATGAAACTGGGATTCAAATAGGTTCGGGAATTGGTCCTTAAGTGGCAGATCCATAGGACTCTAGAGCCTTGGGAAGAGCAAATGCCTCCCTCGCAGAAGACATAAGAGGTTGTAGGAAGAATAGTTCTGTGAGCTATTTTTTAAAATTTAATTTAATTTTTAAAAATATTTATTTATTTTACTTTAAGTTTTGGGGTACATGTGCAGATCATGCAGGTTTGTTACATAGCTATACATGTGACGTGGTGGTTTGCTGCATCCATCGCCCCATCATCTACATTAGGTATTTCTCCTAATGCTATCCCTCCCCAATCCCCCAACTCCCTGCTATTTGTCCCCTAGCCCCCATCCCCCAGGCCCCAGTGTGTAATGTTCCTCTCCCTGTGTCTGTGTGTTCTCATGGTTCAACACCTACTTATGAGTGAGAACATGTGGTGCTTGGTTTTCTGTTCTTGTGTCAGTTTGCTGAAGAATGCTGGTTTCCAGTTTCATCCATGTCCCTGCAAGGGACATGAACTCATCCTTTTTTTTATGGCTGCATAGTATTCCATGGTGTATATGTGCCACATTTTCTTTATCCAGTCGATCATTGTTGGGCATTTGGGTTGGTTCCAAGTCTGCTATTGTGAACAGTGCTGCAATAAACATATGTGTGCATGTATCTTTATAGTAGAATGATTTATAATCCTTTGGGTATATACCCAGTAATGGATTGCTGGGTCAAATGGTATATCTAGTTCTAGATCCTTGAGGAATCACCACATTGTCTTCCACAGTGGTTGAATTACACTCCCACCAATGGTGTAAAAGCGTCCTTTTTCTTCACATCCTCTCCAGCATCTGTTGTCTCTTGATTTTTAAATGATCATCATTTTAACTGGCATGAGGTGGTATCTCAATGTGGTTTTGATTTGCATTTCTCTATTCATATCCTTTGCCCACTTTTTGATGGGGTTGTTTTTTTCTTGTAAATTTTTCTCCTTAGATTCTGTATATTAGCACTTTGTCAGATGGATAGATTGCAAAAATTTTTCCCATTTTGTTCGTTGCCAATTCACTCTATTGATAGTTTCTTTTGCTCTGCAGAAGCTCTTAATTTTAATTAGATCCCATTTATCTATTTTGGCTTTTGTTGCCGTTGCTTTTGGTGTTTTAGCCATGAAGTCTTTGCCTATACCTATGTCCTGAATGATGTTGCCTAGGTTTTCTTCTAGAGTTTTTATGATGTTAGGCCTAATGTTTAAATCCTTAATCCATTTAGAGTTAATTTTTGTATAAGATGTAAGGAAGGGGTCCAGTGTCAGTTTTCTGCATATGGCTAGCCAGTTTACCCAACACTATTTATTAAATAGGGAATCCTTTCCCCATTGCTTGTTTTTGTCAGATTTGTCAAAGATCTTAACACAGTCTCATTTTGCACAGTAATTGTCTGCTTGTGTGTTTGTCACTTTCCCTACAGCAAAGCTTCTTAAACATTAATGTGCATAGGAATCACCTGGGCATCTTGTTAAAATGCAGATCTTGATTCAGGAGATGTGAAGTGGAGCCTGAGAGTCTGCATTTCTAATAAATGTCCAGGCAATGCTGATACTGCTGTTCCACAGACCCCACTCTAAATAGCACTGATGCAGACTACAAGCTCCTCCAGAGCAATGCCTGGAGCTGTTTGAGCTTTGTGTCTGCAGCTCTCATCTCAGTTCCCAGCACATGGCATATGCACAACAGGGTCTGGCTGAGCTGATGCAAACGATGCTACCTGTTCCTGGAGCTCCAGTACCCCTTTTGAAGCTTGTGCAGACATCCAGAATATGGGAGGTGCTTTGGGGTCCAATGATCATTCTCAAGCATAATCACCCCCATATTAAACTCATGAGAGGGTTATGAAATGTGTGCACATAATTGTAAGTGGTGCATAGCCAGTGAAAGAGGCTTCCAAGGAGTCATTGGTTCACCTTGGGAGATTTTCAATAAATAGCTCAGTGCTTTGCCAGAGAGTAGACAGCCCTTCATTGGCTTGAGAGAGAGAGAGCCATTCACCTGTTCACCTCCCTGCCTCCCAGCAGACATCAGGGCATGTTTGACTTGTGCTGACTGATATTTGGGAAGGTGTTAGGAAAACATACACTTTGCTGATGTTACAAAATCATACTTTTCTTTAACCACCTATGAAGAAGACGCATGAGGGAGAGAAGAGCACATTCTATCCAGAGCCAGAACACCTAGATTTAAATCTCAGGTTTCATCTATATATTTATTGAGCTCTTACTATACGCAAGTAATCATTTCAGGTTCTGAGAAAATGCAAATTCTCTGCCCTCATGGAACTACCCTCTGAGGAAGAAAGGTAGATGATACACTTACAACCACTATATATACAATATATGGTCACTAGTGCCAAGTTGCTTGCATAGAAAAATAAAGCAGGGTAAATTGACAGTGTCAGGTCAGGCAGGCTGACATGGAAGCTAGCCCTGCAGAGGTAAAAGTTAAGCAGAGACATGAAAGAAGGGAGGGAGGGAGCCACACAGATATCTAAGGGAAGAACATTCCAGGCATGTTCCAGGTATGGTTATACAGCAAGAGGGCTGGAACAGAGTGAGTGAGGCGGAGAGTGGAAGAGAGGAGGTCAGAAATGTAAGGGCAGGCAGTGAGGCCCAGAATCATGAGAAGGGATATGGGTGTTCTTGTTCTGAGTAAGATATAAACCTCCTGGAGGCTATGTGTGCAGAGCAGTGGTGTGATCTGACCCACATTTTTAATGTGCCGCTGTACGGAGAACAGATAGTAGGGAGGCAAGGCTGGAAGCAGGGAGATCAGATGGGATGTTTTGGCATAAATAGCCCAGGTGTGAGAGGGTGGCAGGTGAGGTGGTGGGGGTGGAGATCTCAGCAGGGTTTGCTGATGGACTGGATGAAAGAACAAAGGGTGATCCTTGTAGTAAGCAGAAAATTGTCCCACAAAATGTCAACATGCTAAGCTCTAAAACGTGTGAATATGTTACTTTCCATGCCAAAAGGGACTTTGTAGATGTGATGAAATTAAAGATCTTGAGATGGGGGATTGTCCTGGAATATCTGGGTGGGCCTCCGAGTAATTACAGGGATTCTGATAAGGAAAAAGTGGAGGCAGAAGGGCGAGAGTCAGAGAAGGAGATGTGATGATGAAAGCAGAGGTCAGAGTAATGCAAACCACTTGCCAAGGAGCATCAGAAGCCTCTAGAAGCTGAAAACGCATGGAAACAGTCTCCTCTGAAGACTGCAGAAGCATTGCAGCCCAGCCAACCCACATTAGATTTCTGGCCTCCAGAAGTGTGAAATCATAAATTTGTACAGCTTTTATGTTGGTGGTAATTTGTTACAGCAGCAATAGGAAACTAATGTACCTGGGTTCTCTGGGATGCCATTTACTGAAACAGAGAGCATCAGTGCTCTTCAGAGAAAGAGCCAGGAGTCAGGAGCTCTGTTCAGGTCATGCTGGATTTGAGGTGCCCATTAGCTATCCAAGTGGAAGTATTAAGTGGGCAGATCATAACTGGCCCTGGAGCTGAGAGAAAGATTGGAATTTCATATGACCTTGAGCATGTCCTATAATTTCTCTGAGCTTCGATGTCTTCTGCAAAATGGGGCTTATATCTTCTTTATCTATCAAGGATCGAAGGAGACATTTTATGGCAAGTGTTCAAAGTGTGCCACTAACATAAGGCATTTGCTATTCCTATAAATCGGCCTCTCGCCCAAGGCAATAGGAGTCATTTCTCACAGAGACCTTTTAAAGTCTTTTGTCCCCACAAAGCTTGTCATATCCCATCAAGTGCCACAAAATGCAGAGAGCAGCACTTAGGGCAGTATGTGGCCACAATTCTCAAGGAAACACCAGATCATTCTGGACGCATCCAGTTAATAGAACTGTAAGGAAAATCCCACCCTTTGCACTCTCAGGAACTGCCACTGTTTCCTCAGTCCAGCCTTGCCAGACTTTAACTGTGATGAGTTTATATTTAACAGCCAAGTGATGGGGGTGTATATTTTATTTCCACCTAAATGATTAGTGAGTTTGGAAGGGCCTTCAAGTCCAGTCAGAGAATTCCAAGCTTCCACTAAATGCAGAGTCTGTTCATGTGTCCACTGCACAACCATTTGCTGAGCACTGGCAGAGGCCAGGCCAGTGCTGGGCACTCCGGGTAGAGCGGAACAGAAAGCAGGCCTATGCTCATAGAGGTGGGGCCGTGCACATGGCGTTTGCATCCCCCAGAGTTGCTCCGTGCCCAGCACAGCTTTTTGAATGAAGCTGGAAACCATCATTCTCAGCAAACTGACACAAGAACAGAAAACCAAACACCACATGTTCTCACTCATAAGTGGGTGTTGAACAATGAGAACACACAGACACAGGGAGGGGAACATCATACATTGGAGCCTGGGGGATAGGGGTCTAGGGGAGGAATAGCAGGGGATGGGGGTATTAGGGCAGGATAGCATTAGGAGAAATACCTAATGTAGATGACAGGGCGATGGACGCAGCAAACCACCACCATGGCACCTGTATACCTATGTAACAAACCTGCACAATCTGCACATGTACCCCAGAACTTAAAGTATTAAAAAAAAGAATGGGAAGAGTAGGAAGCTTAGCTACCCAGAGGGGATCATCCACTCTAAGTGAATGTGTGAGTGCATTTTTTTGTGTGTGGAAGGTAAGGGGATAGGTATTGGGCTTGGTCAGGAATAGCTAGCAGAATGAGGTCATAGCTGAAGTAATGCTTGAAGGAAGGAGTAAATATTTTAATAATAATCATAGTTTTCACCTATTGAATACTGAATAATAGTGTAACAAATAATAGTAAACACTTGTGTAGTTCTTAGCATGCTCCAGGCCCAGTTCTACTCATTTTAATTTTTCTTTTTTGTTTTTGGGATGTCTCACTCTCACCCAGGCTGGAGTGCAGTGGCACAATCTTGGCTCACTGCAACCTACACCTCTGGGGTTCAGGCAGTTCTCATGCCTCAGCCTGCCAAATATCTGGGACTACAAGTTTGCACCATGAGGCCTGGCTAATTTTTGTATTTTTTTTTTTTTTTGGTAGAAATAGCATTTCATCATGCTGGCCTGCTGGTCTCAATCTCCTGACTTTTAGTGATCCACCCGTCTCGGCCTCCCACCCAAAGTGTTGGGATTACAGGTGTGAGCCACCGTCCCGGGCCTCATTTTAATTTTGAAGGCATTTGTTTTAAAACGTTAACTCATTTTAATCTTTACATGTCTTTATGAAGTACACATGGTTATTATACCCATTTTTAAAGTAAGGAAACTCACTCACTGAAGCCAAGTAATTTGCGCAAGTTGACACCGTGAGCGAATATTAGCAGCGGGACTTGGGTTTGTCTTTAACGCCTGGTGTATTATCTACATGAGCACGATTCTGTCTCTCTTCTTGGGTGTGTATGCATGTCTGTGCATATGCATGTCCATGTATGTGCACTTGTGTGCATGAGGGAGGAGAGGACAAGCATGCACTAGCTGCAGGGTGTTGCTAAAGTACAAAAGAGGAGGTGAGGAAGGTAAGGACCTGTGGGAGATGAGGCTGGAGGGGTAAGCAGGAATCTGCTTTCATTTCACAGGCTTAGGTGTCAGTGCTTTGTCCTTTTCCCCTCTCAGGGGTGACAGTTTCTAATAAACAACATTTGGGGTTATCAGAAGAGAAAAATAATACTTTTGGTTTCAGATGCAGCTGTGAGGGTCTCAAAAGCTGGAGAAGAGGCAAGCAGAGACCAGGTGTGACAGCTCATGCCTGTAATTCCAGGACATTGGGAGGCTGAGGTGGGTAGATTACCTGAGGTCAGGAGTTTGAGACTTGCTTGGCCAACATGGTGAAACCCTGTCTCTACTAAAAATGCAAAAAATTAGCTGGGCATGGAGGCCGGTGCTTGTAATCTCAGTTACTCGGGAGGCTGAGGGAGGAGAATCAACTGAACCTAGGAGGCAAAAGTTGCAGTGAGCCGTGATCGTGCCATTGCACTCTAGCCCGGGCAACAAGAGTGAGACTCTTTCTAAAAAAAAAAAAAAAAAAAAAAGGAAAAGAAAAGAAAAGAGGCAAGCAGAAAAGCAGAATTTAGTAGAGCTCCCGACTGTGACTGCTGGAGTGCCAGGTGAGCCCCAACTGGGCAATTCCATTCGTCTGGTGCCTACCTGTCCTCCCTGGGGAGCCTGCCTTGCTGCTGATAGGACAGAGGTAGAGAGCCGTGAAGCCGGGTCTCGTTAGCATCCCTGTGATGAAGAAATCATACACATTCTTTCAAGGTGATGTGAAGAGATGACTAAAAGGTTTTGAAAAGTCCTAGATAGAAATCATCTTAGATGGCATTGACTGGGCTAGGGAGGGTCCTGTTTCTGTGGGTGAGTTGCAGTCCTCCCTACCTGACCTTGAATAATGTAGCCTGTCCCTGAGTGGGGACATGCTGCACTCCACCGACTATATATTAAAAAGCTGTATTGACTTATTCCTAAGAGGGAACAGGCTCTGATTTCCATTTCACAGCAGCTGTCATCTGCTCTACTCTTTAGCAACAAACACAGGGTCAGCCTGTCCCCCAATGTTTTCCCTCTTGTGATAGTGTTAAAAAGCTCCCCAATTGTCCCAGTCTTTCTTTACTTGCTGGATTTGATATTCTGCCTGCTACCTAGGCCTTTCAGAGACCTCCTTTTGATCATCTACTTCTTCAATGGTTTTTATTATTGAAAGAAAATTTGGGGAAAGGTAAAATATTTGTATATAATTATGAATCTTCTTTGTCCAATATGGTAACTACTAGCTGTGTGTGGCTCTATGGAGCACTTGAAATGTGGAGGGTCTGAACCAGATGTGCTACAAGAGTAAGATACACACCAGATTACAAAAGACTTGATTAAAAAATGTAAAATATCTCATTACTAACAAGATAAAATAGCTCATTAATAATTTTTATATTGATTAGTGAATATTTTGGATCTACTGGGTTAAGAAAATATATCAAAATTAATTTCACTTGTCTCTCTTTACTTTCTGTTAATGTAACTACTAGAAAATTTAGTTTCCTATGTAGCATGTGTTTGTAGCTTGCATTACATTTCTCTGGGGCAGCCTCTCTCTAAACCCATTTGACTAGCAGCAGCCAACGAGGCTTCTGTATGCCAGAATCCATATTTAGAGTCAAACGTTGACTCAGTTTAATTCCACACATGGCATTTTTCCCCCACACCCTCCTCCTTACCTGTTCCCTGGACCTCGTATCAGATCTTGTTCAGATTTTGGACATTGCACCTATGATTGATCACTCGTGGCTGCTGGCTGGCTCTTTGCCCCGCCTTCACCATCACCTGGTCTTTCTGGGACTCCTCAGCTGGCTCCTCTGGGTGGGCTAGCCCTACATGTGTGTGATCTCACAGTTCTGACCCCTCCATCACTACTCTCCTCTCTGCTCCTCTTACCTGGTTTGGGACCCAGATTCACATTGAAGCTTTTTTTAACTGGCAGGGCAAGCCTCCGTGATCCATCTGGAAAGAGCCATAAAGCATCGTTGTCATCCTGGTTTAGTACCTAGAACACACTCGGAAGATCAGAAGCAGCCTCTCTGTACAAGACATGTGTTTCCCATCAGCAGACAGCAGACTCTTTTGTAGCTGGGTTCAAAATCTTTGTTGTTGACCGCTTCTGGCATCTTAGCTTTTGTGAATCTGGGGCAATACCTTTTGGTTTCTCCGCCTTTTCTTTAACATCAGATCTACTTCATCCTGATGCATTTTTAAACGCCAGTCAGGACATGCCATTTGTGTTCGTGCTAAAGTCTTCACTGACACTCACCACACCAATTTCCTACTTTCATTCCCAGTTACTATGTTAGAATCCATTTAGATAGATGGAGCCAATTGAGCAGGCCCTGCAGAAAGCCATATTCCGTTAGTGTAAATCTTCCTGCTGGTGTTGGAGACAGAAAGGTCCTCTGGGATTCTGTCTAGAAATCTTATTGAATTTTCAAGACTTAAGTTAATATTGAGACCCCCCAGATAGTATAGGGCCTCATTTCTTTGCCTTGAAAGATGGTTTTAGAGGTCTGTCTCAAGAGTCTTGCTGATAAGGAAGTCACTTCAAATATTTCAAGAGAAATGACCACAAAGAGTCTTCTATTTTCTCAATATTTTTCTTTCCCTGCCCTTCCATCTTTTTAGTATTTTTTAAATGCCTGCCCTCCACATTTATTTCCCTCTGTCTCTCATGCACTCATTAACCTTAGGACCCTGTTTCAAATGGAATTAATTAGTAACCATAAAACTTTGTAAGTGATGGCCTTAAGGGAAAAGTTTCCCTCCCTCCCTCTCTCCTTCCCTCCTTCCCTCCTTCCCTCTCTCCTTCCCCTTCCCTCCTCCCTCCCTACCCCCTGCATCCCCCTCCCTCCCCCCCTCCCTCTTTCATTCTGTCTCTCTCTTTCATGAGGAATGAATATACCTTATAGACATGTGAATACATTTCATGATACTGTACTTTTAATCAACTGAACATCTTCCTTACTCACATACAGAATACTATTTCCTGACTTTTGCTCTGGGAAACAGCACTCAACAGAGGGACAGCGTGTGGGCTTTGGATTCAGAGCCATGAGTTTGAGTCCCAGCTCTACCTTTATGCTGGGCAAACAATGGCACTGTTCTAGAGTTCCATTCCCATGTTTGTAATATGGGCACGATCGTATCTGCCTTGCCATATTGTGTTCAGAACTAAAGGTGATTGTGCAGTAAAGTACCTCACTCCCAGTGGACTTACAGGGAGTAGTTCTAAATACCTCCACCAGTGTCTTTGATAAATGTCTCGTCTCAGCCTTCTTGAGTCCAGCGAGGATATCACCTTCAAACCTTCAGTAAACTAGATTTTGTACTTCTAAAAAACTTTTATTAGGCCCATAAGAACATGATGCTAACAAACTTCAAAGTTGCTCAGTGTTGCAGTGATCTTTTAAAGGGGAAGTTTTGAGGTAGTTCTGAAGTAGAATTCTGGAATCATTTTCAGGACTTTTGTGAGCTCATTGCAATGTGCTATGTGAAATGCATGTCCTCAAAACGTGGGTGGTTGTATAAATGAGAAAGCTGGCATCATGGAGCCAAAGTGGCATGGAGAGGCCCAAGCAGCTTGCTGTGGGGAAGACTGACTGCCCCTGGGGTTTTTAATCAGCAGGAAAAGCCACCCAGGGCCCCAAGCCATTAATAATGTTTTAATTGGCAGCAGAGTAATAGTGTATCTACTCTGGCTTAAAGATAGAAATTTCCTGCTCTCTCATAACAGATGGTGATGAGGTGCATGGTAGCTGAAGGAAGCATGGCAAGAACTGTGTTACTCAAAATGTAGACTTCATTGCAAACCTGAAATGGAAATAAAGTGAAGGTTCTGTCTTTATTTACAATAAATTTCACATGCTAAATGGACTTGTCTGTTCTTCTATTTGACCATGCGACGAGGTAATAAACATTTATTATGTGCATCTGGCATGCACTGTGTTAAATACTTTACATGGATTATGTCATGGATCCCTCGCCATGATCCTAAGGAAAGTATTATTGCTACTTTTAGTCGCATCAAAAGCTTGGAAGAAAGTCTGCAAGGGAACCTGGTAATATATCAGTGATGTCTGTCTTCTGAGATGAGACAATGATGAAAGGGCTGAGTGCACACCTAGGAAGGCAGTCTCGTCTCCCATGAGTGCCAAGAGCCATAGAATGTGAGCCTGGAGGCTGTCAACACCAGGTAGGTGACCCTGTGCACACCCTCCCATTGCTCTCATCACATTCAGATAGCATCTGCAGTCTTTACTGTCACCTTTAAGGCTCTACATGACCCAGCTTCATCTTCTATTCTCCCTATGTTCTTTTTCCTTCCTCTGCTTGTTGTTCCTATGTAGCAGTTATTCCTACCTGGCATTATGTTATGCGTCAAACAGGAAGATCCGGCTGCCAATCCCACGTGGGGACTCAACCTGTGGACGATGGCAAAGAGTATAACACCATCAACCACTAGAAGTCGGAGCCCATTGAGCTTGGCCCCTGCATCACCTGTGGGCTTGGAGTCCCCAAGGAGACCTCAGCACACAAGGTGCTGGCTGAAACAATGCTTTATTCACAGAAAGGAGAAAAGGCACAGCATCTGCACCTGTGGTTAGCAGGTCCCTCCAGATAAAGTGGAAGACTGTATGTAGGCTGCTCTAACTGCGGGAGAACACCCCATTTCCTCTCCGAGGGGAGCAGATATACAAGTGGACTGGCCAGATGCCATATGATGCACACTTAAGCAGTACAATACAGTTGTGTCCCCAGAACAACAAAAAAATTTATCCCAATGAGGAAGAAGAATCTGGGAGCCAGTGGCAGCTCCAGATGAGGAAAGGTTCCTGGTCCAGGGCACTGACTGGGCAATCTTGGGGAGGGATGACAGGATGAACAGACTGATTTCCCCACAGCACATCCCCAGGTCCTCATCAAGATGCCAGGACAAAAACCTCAAGCATGTCACAATAGGCCAAACAGCTCCCCCAAATATGGAGTGCTTCCACAGTCACCACCGAAGATAGAGGTGTGTTCAGTGGGGTCCTAGAATGATTCTCATGGCTCACAGAGCTTCCCTACCCAGCCGAGATAGCACTTTGTCAGGGCCACTAACAGGGACAGTCCAAGGAAGATGATCAGTCCTCCCTGGTTGTCAGCCCTGAGCCCCAGGTGCTGGGATTTAGTCAGTTAAAAAAGTCAAAGGAAGGGTCTAGTGGATACACAGGTTTACAGACAACAACCATTCTGCTTGAATGTAGATTGCTTTTCCTGAATAGTTGATGAATACACAACAAGATATGTTGGCAGTGGCATGGACTCTGCCCTGGATAGTCTCCCAGGCCATCTGTCCTAACCCAAGGGCTTCTACCTCGGTAGGAATACATTGCTCTTGCTGTTTACCCAAACCTCTCCGCCCTGATCATCTAATCGAGGCAGTGAATTATGTCTTGTACAAATTTTGTGTGTCCTATAATATCACCCACTTCTACAGGGGAGTTGGTAGTTCCTGATGCGACCAGGGAAATTTGGGTATTGTGGTGTTTTATGCTCCTCTCCTTTCCTGTGGGGTCCCAGCAACCTGGGGCAGCATAACTTCCAAGTTAGAATAAGGGATGGGCGTCCCTGTCAGGCACTACTGCTGCAAGGACCACAGACCACTCTGAGCACAGTGTTCCAGAAGGAAAAAACTAAAGGAGTGGTTGGGTACACAGATTGGGATGCCTCAGGCACAGCCTAATCAGGTGACTGCCTGCTCCTTTACCCACTGCCAAACTCAGTATGCCCCAATGTGCATTTCAGTGCTGTTTCCCTTCGGCTGGAGTGCGGTGTCAAATGTCCAAATGGCCTCAGCGAAGTGAGGGTATCATTCTGTTAATAATCCTTCTTTACGCCCCTTCTTTAATTGTCGATTTCGTCTTCTATTCCACTTCCGTGGCTCTCTTAGCTTATGGGTGATGTGAATGTGGGAGGTGCAGCGTATGCCATGGGATTGTGCCCATTGTTTTGTGGCTTGTGCTATAAAAGAAGTGCCCTGATTTGATTGGCATTTAGTATGGTATCCAAACTCATGGCAAAGATTTTTTTCCAGGGCAGCTATGGTGGTACTGGGATCCATGACAGTTCTAAACCTTGCATAGGTGTCAGCTGCTGTGAGGCACCAGAAGAATCCATGGCTGGGTGTTAAAGATCCAGTGTGATCCATCTGCCAAACCCAGGCCTGCTGTGGCCCCTCACGATAGGTCATAATTCTCATCACACTGTTTGGGCTGATTGGTAGGAATTGCACCACATTCTTGGTTTCTGTGTCTTCAAGGATTACACCCATGGATTTGGCCCATTCCTGCATTTGAGGTGGGATTCCATGACTGGTTCATTGATGCACCCAGCATATGACCCTTGCAACTTGTTTTGCACAGGCTCTGATTCCTTAGGAATTCCCCTTGTCTTCTTGTGTAAGAGGCATTTTGCTGGGAGCATCTACATGAGTAATGAAGATTTGCCCATTTCATGCAGCAAACTTGCCTTAGTTCCTGTCTCCACACAGATTTTTAATAGTTCAGTCATGTAGTTGCCAGTCTCCTGACCAAATGGCTAGACCACCACCCAGGAATCGGCAAAGATGTAGCAAGGTGTGTGGGGTAGGGTGGTTTGCATATCATTACCACCACATGAAATTCAGCCCCTCGGGCCAAGTGTTCTCTTCCAGTTTCAGGTAAGAATGGCTCTCCATGGGGTGGGTGGCTGTGGGTGCAAGTGGACTCCATCAACTCATTTTGCAGAAGCCTGGGTAGACTAGGCCATACCTTCAGCTGGACCCTCTTCAACATGGCCCAGGTGACCAGGGAAGGGACCAGCACTCTGCTCCCTCTGGCAGGGTGGCCACTTGCTCATGTAGTTGACCCCTTGGAGTCCTGGCCTGGCTCAGTCTTAGATGTACCATTATCATTTGATGATGGAACTCTCCTGGGTTTGTCCAGTTTTATTAGCGATATTGGTGAGAACCCAAGTAAGGATGGGTGCTTCAGGCCTCAGAAGCACATAATATGCTTTGGTAGTGAGATGTTCTGTGTCCACCAGAGCCCAATAGCAAGCAAGAAGCTGCCTATAAAGGGTGTGTATTGAGTAGCAGCTTCCGGCAGTTTGTGTGTCCAGAACTGCAGAGGCTGCACCCTGCCCAGAGGTAGTTTCCTGCTGCTACTGACTCAGTGTGCTAGGTGCTGCAGACCAATCTGAAGTTTCATGTGGCCAGCAGGCTCCAAATGTCCCACTCAGAGGCAGGGCCTAGGCCATGGCATGCTGAATAGTTTTCATTGCTCATTGCTGAGAAGGGCCCCATTTAAAGGTTGCTGTCTTTCATGCAACCTTGACAAAGGGGCCAGAAGGATAACCAGATGGGGTATGTGTTGTCTCCGATGTTTGAAGAGATCCACCAGCTGCTGTGCTTCCATCTTACCAGTGGGAGAGCCAGGGACTGTAACTTCTATGTAACCTTCTCTATAATACTCTGTTGATTTTATGCCCAGATGATCCTGAGAAATTTTACTTGTTGGGCAGGTCCTTGAATCTTATCTGAATTTATGGCCCAACTGGTGTTAGTCCTCGCATTGGTGATCGAGTGAAAAGCCAAGGCCACTTGTTCTTCAGTGGGACCCACAAAGAAGATGCCATCTATTAAACCTGAATTGGGCTTGCTGTAAATCAAGCCCTACCCATTGTTGAAAAACGGCAAGGTCCTGAAGGGACCCCTGAAGGAAGACAGAAAAAGTGTATTACAAGCCATTCCACAGGATGCAAATTGATCTTGGTCTTCCTCCCCCTGGGAAATTGAGAAACAGGCATTGGCCAAGTCTGTGACAGCAGACCAATCTCCCGTATGTACTGCCACCGACTCAGAAAAATGGGATGATCGCCAGCACGTAGGAGCCAAGGCAATTGGCCTGAAGTATTCCAAGCCAGCCTCTGGGGCACAGAGGCTGATGCAGCCTCTCAGCCTCCCTGTGTTGGAGGCCGTTTTAGCCAGGATATTAAATTGTGACAAAGTTGTTTGAAGCACTCCTGCTTGCACCAGGGTATTTACTCTTGTATTGAAAGAGTAATGCCTTTCTTTCCACAATGGGTAGGGGCTTGGGCAATTCTGAGATGAGGAAGAGGAGAAGTGTATTTGGCTCACATGGCTCAGATATTGCCCTGAGGAGGTGCAGTGCACATTCCTGCAGGTGACCCTGGTGTTCAGTGTCATAGGCCATCAAAATGTCATTACCCATAACACATGGTGCAAGGGGTACCATGATCATTGGCGCCAAAATGGTCTTGCCCATAAGTACATGTTTATTTGTTTTCCATGGGCTACCATGCCCTCCCCCAAAACACCCGAGGCCACCATTCCATTCCTCCCCTCGTGGGGACTTGGTATAATAATCACTAAGCACCGTGCTTGTTTTCATCCTCTCCCCGACTCCCATGTTTCCCGTCCGCACCCACAGGAGCACAGAGCTGCAGGACCCTGTGGGAGCATGGAGCCTTTGGTCCTACCCCAATCATTCTTTTTAAAGGGAATCA
Source organism: Cheracebus regulus (assembly GCA_963574635.1). NCBI lineage: Eukaryota > Metazoa > Chordata > Mammalia > Primates > Pitheciidae > Cheracebus > Cheracebus regulus. The sequence continues at coordinate 80,294 of CAUYQU010002541.1, read as the reverse complement.
GGATATAGGTAGCACAGCTTCTCCTCTTCATTTGAGTCTAGCCTGTAATTGGAACCACCGTTGTCCTCACTTTCCGAGCTGGGTATTGGAAATCTCCAGCAGCAGTGGGGTGGAGCGGGGAGTATCTGAATCTTCAGAGTGGCAATCCAAGACTCTAAATCCTTCCAGTCTGGTGAGCGCCCCTCTTACCGTTCCTTAATGGTCTCCATGAGTTCCTTCATCTCTAATTTAGGGGTCCTTTTTCCGCTTTATGTCATGGAACAGATGTCTTCAGTGGAGACTCTGTCTATCTCAGTCTTATCGATTCTCTGTTTAGGAGCCACAACCACAGTGCACTGTGCACAGGTCCTATCCTGACCCTTTGATTGTCTCCCCTTTTGGCCCTTGGAGGGCCACTTGTAGGGGTTTCTGCTGCTCAGGTCTCATCCATCCACAGCTAAAATGGCTTCAACCTTGCAGTTCTCTCCACCAGGCAAATGGGGCATTGCAGTGATGTGTCTCCACCATCTCACTCATTGTCATCCCAGGGGACAGAAGGGACAAGGGAGTCTTCCATTGTGGGGGATCCTGCCTCTTAAAGGCCTCTAAGGCTGTACAAGATGGGACAGCTTCATCTACATCCTGTCTGGGGGAGGATCATACAGCAAGGTGTCAATGGCCTTTATATCTTAATGGCTGTAATGGTTTTCTGAAACATTTTCCAGGGAGCCTTGCTTCCAAGAAATTCCCCTGCAGTAGCATACACTGTGGTTATTCTTCCAGTCCCCCAAAACTAATAGTGGCATCAGTTTGTCTCAGTCAGGTCCCGTTAGTTGTTTTATGTGATGCAGGTGAAAATATGCTGTAGTAGGGGATGGGCTCTCAACTTCCCCAAACTACACTTTCTGCTGGAGACACTTGGGTCTGCAAGGCCCCTTCATCCAAAAGGCACACCAACCAGGTAGTTTGGGACTCTCCTGGCCTCTGTCCACGTCTATTCTTTGATTTCCTTATCTTGCTGCCCAAAATTGAGCACATTTCCATGGTTTCATCTTCAGGGACACCATCAGTCCTTTGGCCTTTAGTGACAATGGATCTCATCTGCCTGTGGCTGCAGTGCCTCACTGGTTGGAGCTGTCCTAGGGCCTTCAGTCTGCATTGGAGCTTGTAATTGTTGAGCCACTGGTGTACAAGCAGCAAGGTGGCCAGCAGTCAAGGGATAGTTTTCCTGCTCTTCTTACATCTCCACCAGGGGTTCCACTTCCTGTCTCTCCACCATATGACCCATTGGCCCAAGGCATCCTGGTCTAAAAGTAGATTGTTAAATCTCATCTGTCCTGTATCCAGAGGGTAGCCAAAATTTCTGCCAGCTAGTTACCCCTTGGGGAGCTGGTGACAGAAACATACACCCTTGCTTTTGGTGAGACCACAGTAAGTATCTTTGGCAAACCTGCTAACTTCTAGAAGCTGTGCAGCAGGAAAATGCAGCTGCTGATCTCAGGGGAAGATTCTGTTCATGTGCAGGACAGCAGAGAGCATACATTGTCGATTTCCAGGAGGAGGATCCCACAGACATTTGCTCACTGCATCTTCGACAGGTCTGGGTTCAGCAAAGAGGACTCGATGCACAAGGGCCAATTGGAACAATGCTTTACTCACAGAATGACGAGAATATGGGTCCCTCCAATAACCAATCCAGGGTGATGGCCTGCATGCAGCCCTTTAGGTTATAAGCAAAGACCCCCATCCCACCACTCCACCTAGTCATATAGACAAGGGGAGCTGTCCAGGAGCCATTGACACACATGCTTAAGTAGTACAAGGAAATTCACCGCATACCCAGAACAGAGAAATATTTCTCCAAATAAGGAAAAGAAGACTGAGGCCGAGGAATAGCTGGCCACCTGACCTCTAGATTAGGGAATGTCCCAGCTCCAGGGCACTGATTAGGCAATCCTGTGGAATGACGGACAGGTCGCAACACGGCTGCTTCCTCAGCATTATACTTTGTATGTTTATTTTCCTCCCCCATACATTCTCCAGAAGGCAGGTACTTTGCTCACAGCCGTATCCCCACTCATTGAAACTGAGTAATGTCTGGCATGTGCTTTCAGTAGAAACTGTTGATTGAATCAAGAACAAATAAATGCCCTTCAACTTTTCCAGGCCTGAAGCTCCTACTCTATGAGATGAGAGCACCGGACAGATGACACCTGAGGTGTCCTGCAGCTCTAACATTCTGTGACTGTCCTGCTGTGGAGGGGTGTCCCACAGCAGCCAGTGATTTAATCATGGTTTAGGAGAGAGGTGAGAGACAGGATTGGACTTTTTCCTGCTCAGTTTTCAGATGTCCTTTTTCCCTCAGCTTTTCTTCGCTGTGAGTCCCTGAGGTGTGAGCCCCTCTAGGGGTGGCCAGTCGTTCTTTCCTGTTTGCGTCCTCCTGACCAAGGGCGCAGCACCTGGTCTCCTGCCTGGTTAGTGTTTACCAGCTGCTGGAGGAACGGCTATTGCCTTTTGTCTGTGTCTTGAAAAGCACTGTCTTCAGACAGTCTCTTTCAAGAACACTCAGGTTTAATAACTACTTGTTACTAAAACAATAACATTTTGCCATTATAAAAGTAATAGTTTCTGGTGGGGTGTGGTGGCTCACCCCTGTAATCCCAGCACTTTAAGAAGCCGAGGCAGCTGGATCACCTGAGGTCAGGAGTTTGAGACCAGCCTGACCAACATGGTGAAACCCCTGTCTCTACTAAAAATACAGAATTAGCCGGGTTGGTGGCACATGCCTGTAATCCCAGCTACTGGGGAGGCTGAGGCAGGAGAATCACTTGAACCCAGGAGGCGGAGGTTGCAGTGAGCCAAGATCACACCACTGAATTCTAGACTGGGCAATAGGATGAGACTCTGTCTCAAAAAAAAAAAAAAGGTAATATTTTCTTCTTAAAAGTAAATTTGGAAAAAAAAAAACTTGCTAATAAGCCCCCCATACAAATGTAGCATGGCTAAGGTTCTAGAGAATTTCCTCTTATTCTGTTTTATATGTTTGCTTTATTGCACAAAGTAGTGTTTTGCATTTGTGTTAATATATATTTTTTTAAACTTAGTATGTAAGTATATTCCATGTTGTGTGACTTATTTTAAAAATGAACCAAATATTGAGTATCTACTGATACGATGGAAACTGAATTACGTATTTTTACATAAATTAGCTCGTTTACTACACCACTCTAGTGAGGTGGACATCATTATCCCTATTTCGCAGTTGAGCAAACTAAGGCTCAGAAAGTTTCACTGACTCAAATCAAATAACCAATAGGCACCAAAGTCAAAATTCACTGGACATGGGGCTGACTTGAAAAACCTGTGTTTTTTTGGGTATGCACTGTAATGGTTACCAGATATTCCACCTATAATGCCATGAAGCAAATTGAACATCAGGTGAGGGGCCCTGTATGGAGCTACCTGCCATCCCTGCCAGGATTTCTCCTTTCAGGCAACTTCTTCAAGGCCCAATTCAGCGCACAGACAATATAGGTAGAAAGGCGCTTGTTTCCTGCCTGGGATCAGCTCCGCTGCACTGGGCTCTGCTGTAATTTTAGGTGCACACTATTGATTTCAGGTGTCACATGTGTCCCTGTGTGTGTTGTGGGTAAGGAGCCCCACGGTCTTTTCTATTGAAATACATGGCTCTGGCTCAGCTGTGCCTTGAATCTGTGATTCTGTCGCATATCCCCGGCTTTTCTGCTCAGGATGGGGCCCCTTTGAGACCAGGTCTTTTGTGCAGCCTGGAGTCAGCTGCACATGGCTGGGAAGCTGCCCTGCCCACCTCTAACAGGCTCACAGCGGAATTCTTAACACAGGTGCTTTATTTTAGAAGTTTATACTCTTCATTGTAAATAGCTAATAAAAAGTGACAGCTACAGCTCATTTATAAATGCACTTCCAGAAACCAAATTCAGAGGGTTTACTAAATGGCAGGAACCTGGTCAACAGCTGTTTTAAATGCATTTATTTCTGTCGGGAGGCAAATGTTCTGCAAAATAGCTTTGTTGTCAATAGACTCTTTGTTCCTTGATGTACGGCTTACAAATAAATGCATTTATAGGACCTGCTAATGTGTGAGGGTTCTGATATTAGTGCTAAATTTGCAATCTATAATATATCATCTAGTCATCTTTGACAAACTCAATTTTAATCTAATTAAGTGGTGTCTTCTGTGATTCTGAGATCCCTAAGGTAATTCTATCCTACTTGGTTTTCACAGAAGAAAAAAAATCCCTAAGAGTACTGTTCAACAATGTGTGTGTGTGAGTGTGTGTATAAAATAGTCCTTTTAGATGAGCAAAGCCAAGAAGATGCCTAGTAATAAACAGCTTTCACAGTTGGTTAAATATCAGAACTGGGGAGGCATTTGACCCCGAAATCATATGGCACCTTTAGTGCATGGCAATTCTGGGGAACGGATTGTTGCTTAAAGAAGGTTTAAAGTATTTGGGAAGTAATTTCTCTTTTATTTTCACTCCCTTAGGATGATTTGGATTTGTAGCCTTTATCACTAACTCCTTGGTGAGAATTTTTTCATAAAGTTTGCCAAATCTATAGGCCTCAGAAATGGCAGTTCTCATACAAATCCCAATAATGATGGGATTCATCCAGTGTCAGAGTCAATCCAAGGTTCTTGAAAAACATTTCATTTAGTCTTTACAATAGCTTATGAAGTCGGTACTTTTGTCTCAGTCTTTAAATAAGAAAGCGAAAACTCAGATTGGTTTAGTAATCTGGTCAAGGTTCCAGAGCCAGGAAGTAAAAGGAGGAATGGAAAACAAGGTCTGCCTGCCTGAGAGTCTGTGCTGTTTTAAGTCACTTTACTGTCCCCTGCTCTGCCATACTGCCTGTATATTCAGAAAGGAGGCAACCACTAGGCTAAATGACTATCTGGCAGAAATCTATGTGGAGTTGGTTCTTCCTATTATATTGTATCTGTCTGGGACACCTGAGTGCAGAGATTCTTGCCCCTGTTTTCAGTACCCTCAGCTGTTAGCTGCTCTATGGACCTGATGTTGGGGCACTTCTGGGATTGAAGTAGCTAGTTGCATGTAGATGAGAAGACTTCAACTTCCCCTAAGTAGACATTCTGCACAGTCAGTGTGTGTTATAGAAACATATTTCTGGGAGGCAGGTGATCCAAGGGATGTTGATCAAAAAGCACAAAATATATAGAGATGGAATAGAAACAACTGCAATGAAAGATCAGGACATGTTGTTCAAAATTGAAATTTCCAGTAAAGAATCTTCCTCCCACCTACCCTCATGAACTCCAAGGAGATTTTGAGTTAAGAATCCTAGTCTTTATGTGTATTCTTTAGCATATGAGTAAAACATGTTACTGGTTTCTCTTTTCATTAAGTTGTAGTCATGCCCCCTGCAAGGGAGCTAGTTTGTATGTACTGCTAGGGGCTTTAAGACGGCGATTCTCCAGGCTAGAAACCCTTCTGAGACATTCTATTGCTTACCCAAAGATTTCATTTTTACCCCTGTGAATATAAGGAGGAGTTTAAAAGAATCTGTGCAGCTATACATACACACACAATCACACAAACATAAGCACACATACCAAACGTAAGCACACATACATGCATATTTAAGCACACAAATCCATACCAAGGGCCCTCATACACACACATTCACAACTCATACATGCATGTGTACCTGTATAGCACTCACATGCTGTTACAAATATACACATAAATATATACACATATAAATATGCACATATATAAACACATACAAAGCCAAAACACTTGTCCCATTTAGCAGGAAATGTCTATATGAGTATGATTTTCTTGCTTTCAGCCATTTGTGGCTCTGAGTTAACTGGTGCCCTGAGGAAGCCACCTCTGACCCAAACACTCCTTGTGAAACCACTGGCATGGCTCAAGTGACTTGGAAGCCTCACTATAAATACTGTTGTGTAACTTCCACAATAAACCTTCATTCATTTGTGGTAAAACCTCACTCCATATTCAGACATACATTCATTAGTACCTATATTCTCTTAAACGTGTGTTTTGCATCATGACATGTCCTCGGGATGTGGAGATAAAATACTTCATTTTTGCTCTCAAAGTGAAGTGAAGAAGACTACATTCTGAAGTCTCTGAATGTCAAAAAGTTCTGGTTGAAAATATTTCATTTTTTGTCAAACATGAGAATAGGTAAAATCATTTTCAGAAGGGCTTATGGAGGGGAGACATCTGGTCCTTTAGAAAGGCAAGGTCATTGAACCCTCAGGGCTTTAGTGAGGTGACAGAACAGAGTGTCCCCGGAGTGATGTGTTTCTTCGAAAGATTTTTTCTTTGAGAACATAGGGTGGGGTTCTTCCTGAGGACAATGATGATATTGCGAATCTGATAATGGTGAAGTTGAGAAAAGCCAGGAAATTTAAACAAAGGCATGATTCAAGACCAATATTGAGGAGGAAGCACTCACCACAGGACCAGCGCCTGACTTTTGGACCCTCGTACTCTATCCCAGCAGTTCTCATGCTCTTCCCAGCACCTCCCTACAAACCCGTCATTCTGTGCAAATCCCAACGGCCTTCCAAACAGAATGTCACTCCCTGCTTAGCAAGTATTTGTGTACTTTTTCTCTAAAATGTCTACTTGATGTATCATATCTTCTTGTATGTTTCTTCTGGCTTCTATTTGTTCTTTAGAACTTCAGTACAATTCCTTTTTCTATCTATCAGACAACTCAAAGGACTTCTAAAACTCTCCAGTGGGATAGATGCATAGCTTTGTAATGGCGGCCAAAAACGGTTTGTAAAGATTTTATTTCCCCCCCTTTTACCCCTGTGAATATAAGGAGGAGTTTAAAAACATCTTTGCACCTACACATACATACATACACACACAATCACACAAACACAAGCACACATATATGCACATTTAAGCAAACAAATCCACTCAAACAGCCCTCACACACACACATACACAACTCATACATACATATGTACAAATATAGCACTCACATGCTCTTACAAATATACACATAAACATATACACTATATAAAAACATGCACACATGCAAACATACATACATAAAAACCAATACATACATACACTGTACATGTATTGTTTCTTGGGAAGAAATGCTCATTCTGTGACAGTGGCTTCTTTGTGAATTTGCTCTTTGGCCTTTATCCCTATAGGAAGCCAAGCTGAAACCTTTTAAACTGGTGCAGATTTTGTCCTGATGCCTACGTCTGGGTGACGTAGATTCTCAGAGAGAGGGAGAGATATTAAAGGGAAAAAAGTCTCTAAGCAAATCATAATCTTTCCCAAAGAAGTTCTTGCCTAGTGCCAGATTTCTGGGCTCAGAGCAGATTAGTGAAACAAGCACTCAACTAAGAGTCCAGGGCCTGCTTTCTAGTTCTGATTTTGACCCTAATCAGCCGGGCAAGTCACTTATGTTCTCTGAGCCTCAGATTTCTCACCTGTGCAATGATGATATCTCAGATTCTAGCTCTGAAATTCTGTGCCTGTCTCTTTCCTAGTGACTGAGGGAGTTCAAAGTAGAATAGGATGGGAATAACATGTGAATAAGCTCTGAATCCTTACCTGTCTTGAGGAGGAAAAAATTCAATCCTAATGCCAAAATGACAGAATCTCTTTACTTCCTCACTGCTTTACTAAATGCTCATTTAGATATATCTATCAATCCTAGGTTTATTCATATGGTGCCTCTCACCATGAAATCCAGGTTCTGGAACAATATAATTGGTCTAATTTTGGTTTTCTGACTGCAGAAGTGGATGCTTCCTCTGCCTGTCTCTGCTCTCAGCTGTTATTGATTTTGATGGTGAAAGAGATTAATCCGATGCTCCGTAGAAGTAGATATCAAGATCTCTTGAGCAGAGAGATGTTTTGCATTCTGCCTGTTTGACATTTACAAGGTATTTCATTAACACTGTGGGTGATTCCAGCCCCTTTTATTTTTGGCTGCCCTTGCAGTGCGTCTGAAGGAAGGGAGGACATTCTTTTGCCAGGTAAGAGGCAGGAAAATGCATGGCTCCAAAGATACCTGGAGCCTAATGGGGGTTAGGTAGGTCCTCACTGCCCTTCCTGTCACAGGGTCCCTGCTTACCCTGCTTGCCTTCTGTCTTCCTCTTTGTGGACTCCCGTTGATCCCTATACTTCCTCTGGCAGAGTGTTTATCGTATTATATTGATACTTCCTGTTTATTTCTGCCTTTCCCACTGAACAGTAAAAACTTCAAAGACTGGGGCTTTGTCCTTCCTTCCTTTTCTTCCTTCCTTCCTTCCTTCCTTCCTTCCTTCCTTCCTTCCTTCCTTCCTTCCTTCCTTCCTCCCTTCCTTCCTCCCTCCCTCCCTCTCTCCCTCCCCATCCCCCCTCTTTCTTTCTTTCTCCTTTCTTTTCCTGCCCTCCTTCCTTCCTTCCTTTTTTGGACACAGGGTCTCACTCTGCTGTCCAAGCTGGAGTGCAGTGGTGCAATCACAGCTCACTGTAACCTTGGACTCCTGGGTCAAAGGATCCTGCCACCCCAGACTCCTGAAAGGCTGAGACTACAAGCATGCACCACCATGTCCAGCTAATTTTTTTTTTAAGTTTTATTTTTTTGGTAGAGAGGATCTTGCTAAGTTGCCAGGGCTGGTCTCAAACTCCTGGCCTCAAGTAATCTTCCCACCTCAGCCTTCCAAAGTGCTAGGATTATATAAGCCACCATGCCCAGCCTTGTTTCTTATTGTATACTTAGGGACTTGTCTATGGTAGGTACTCAGTAAATGTTTCTTGAAATAATTAATGACTTGGGTTGATTTGGATGAAGGAAGGAATGGATGGAGGGCATTTTTTAGTAGCTTGGAGACTTGGTTTCCATGCCCCATGCTGGGATGTCCCTGGCAGCCCGTCTACTGAGCTGGCACTAGGATGCTTACCAGGCTCCTTTGTGACAGGCCCAACGGACATTTTTATTGTCCAGCATGGTCTGTTTCATAATGCTGAGTGGCAACACCCTGCATGGCAAGGTTTTTTTTTTTGCTGTGGAGACAAGTTCTAAGAACTGTCTCCATTCCAGAAAAGGGAGGGTTTCTCTTGTCTGTAGCCCAGAAAAGAAGTCAGTTTACATATGCATCTGCCCTGGGTCAGGCTAATGAATGGCCCCAGCACTGGCATGCTAGACTTACAGAATCTAATATTCTTCCAGCCAAACCCTGAAGCAAACTGCACCTCTTAGGTCCTGCAAGTCCCCATTAAGTGTGCTTGAATCATTTGAACTCCTAGAAAATCTACGTCAGAGGTGAGGAGTCAAAATCTAACAAAAGATAACACGTAGTTTTTTTTTTTTTAAGTGAAAAACTGGGCCAGGTGTGGTGGCTCATGCCTGTAATCCCAGCACTTTGGGAGGCTGAGGTGGGCAGATCATGAGGTCAGGAGTTTGAGACCAGCCTGGCCAACATGATGAAACCCGTCTCTACTAAAAAGACAAAAATTAGCCAGGTATGGTGGCAGGTGCCTGTAATCTCAGCTACTCAGGAGGCTGAGGCAGGAGAATCACTTGAACCTGGGAGGCGGAGGTTGCGGTGAGCTGAGATTGTGCCACTGCCCTCCAGCCTAGGAGACAGAGCAAGACTCTGTATCAAAAAAAAAAAAAAAAAGTAAAAAACTAAAGCTTGCCTTTTATATTGATCATCAACATGTTTACTTATAGCAAAAACAAAACAAAACACATAGAGATAGATTTTTGCCATTTAAAGCATTTATTAAAACCCCTATTTCAAGCCAAGATTTATGACAAAGTTTATGGGGAAATAACATACATTGCCTCCCATCTGGAAATGAAAAGAACAAGCAAAATGGATCTACTGTCTTCATTATAAAAGATATCTTAGCATGTACTTCAGTCTCCCCATGACAACCAATATGTAAGGATAGGGAGAGGCTCTGCAAGCCGCCCATTTCCACGCTGCTCTAGAGCTGAGATTCAACCAAGACCCCTGCTTTAATTTAGGCTTCAATAAAGCCTAAGACACGAAGGAATATACTCACAAGACAAAGTCCTGTGCTCACTGGTACCAGATCCAGTGCTAAAGCTTCAGATCAAAAGGGCAACAGAATCTCCAAGGAAAAGGGATCAGTTAGTGGAGGATGCTTTAGAGAGAAGGGAAGAGATCCTTCCTGGGCCTTGGGGGATGGAGCATTTAGTCATGAAAATGACATCCCAGTAAGGGGAGTCTACCCCTAAAAGCAAAGGTATGGAGATGGGAGGGAATGCGGAGAGGGGTGGAGAAATTCCATCTTTGTTAGGACAGGAGTCAAGGATGAGTGAATTCGCCTCTGAAGGAAGAGGCTAAGCTGTTAGAATAAAGAGGTTTAAAGCATCAGTGGCTTAGGTGATGGGAAGAAAGGCAGCAAATCACACTGCTATGTGTGTACCTGTGCAACAATCTTGCATGTTCTTCACACGTACCCCAAAACCTAAAATGCAATAAAATAAAATGCAATTAAAAAAGATTAAAAAGTATTACAAAAAAACATCGGTGGCTTAAATCAAATAGATTTTCACATCACAGAGTAGATATGGCCCGGCGTCTAGAAAGGGTTTTTGCCTCTGCTCCACTGTGCCTCTCAGGGACCCAGGCTTCTCTTGTCTTCACGCTCCATCACTTCCTGGGGTGTTGTCTTCATCTACATAGTCAGAGCTAATTTTCCACTGTCACCACCAACCAGGAGAAGAGGAGGAAATGTAGCCTCCTTTTCATGATAGATGTGAAGTTACACAGGACACTCTCAGAGTGAATGGACCACAGTGTGGCCCCTGACGGAGCAGGGAGGAAGGATCTGTTGCTAGAGAAAGAAGGGAAGACAGTCGGTCATCTTTGCCGTCATGCGTTGCATAAGATGGGAATAAAAACTGAGAAAGACCTTAATCACCGTCATAGCAAACTCTAGCCATTCTAAAGACACTGAAGAATCCCGTTTGGATCTTTTCAGCAGTGAGGAGCAGCCAGCTCTGGTAATCTGGAGAGTGCCATGGGCGGAACTTGCTGGTAGAGGCCCTGCTTCCCCAACTTGAATGCCTGGCTTTTTTTGACTTTTAAATTTTGCATCGGCTTCTGGATCACATTGCTGCCAGCCACATTGGGTCAATTCACATGAGGATTACATCCGGACACACCATATCTTTTATGTGTCTTTTATTTCCTTGACTTTATTCTCCTGGAAAATGTTGGCTCACAGCCAGAACCAGGAGAGGCCAAAGGAGGGATTACTTTCTTATCACAAGGAAATTAGATGCCTAAGCCAGCAATATAGTGATTTTTTAAAAAACGAATTTTTAGGAAAATTGAACGTACTCTGTTTACTTTTATGGAAGGCTTTTTGGACTGCGGGAAGGAACCTATTTTTGTACTTAATGAAATGGATCTTGGCAGCAAAGGGTTTAAAACTAACTTTGGATTTATTTAAAAAGTAATATCCTTGCCACTAACTTGTCTTCTGTCTTTAAAGGGAATTTTTACAGTGCCTATAGGACACGCCATTCCTCACCAGTCGTGTGACAGTCCTATTAGCAAACTCATTTGTCAAAGCCTTGTTAGGTGATTGCAAAAGTACTCTCCCAGGACCCACTTTGGACTTCTTACCAAGTCGTGTGTTTGTGTGTGTGTCCATCTGTGTGTGTGTATATTTGAAATGGAAGAGTCATGAAAGTGTAGAAAAGCTTACAGCCCCTATTTTTCTTCAGGTGGCCCCCTCTGATACAAGGTTATATCTTGGAAGAGAACTGAAAACATTTGAAAAATCAAATTCTCTTGGAATACAATACCAAAGTGATGCTGTTGTTTTTCTTGCATCTACATGTTCTGTAAATATTTTCCAAAGAATTCAATAAATTACTCTTCAGCCCAGCGCCCGTGCTGACATAAACTTTTGGGAAGAAAAATTGTGATCGAATAGCAGTGCCGCACCAAGCAGATGGGATCATTGTCCCCCAGGCTAAGGCATTTCTCCTGTGCTGGAGAGGAAGACTGTGGATCTGACAATGTGATGAGGACTGTGGCTTATTGAGGCCTCGCTATTGAGAGGCGGCTTGGAATGATGGTGAAAAGTGGGCTCTAGTGCAGGACTGCTGGGGTCTTAAGCCCACTGGACCACTTCCTAGCTAGCCAACCTTGGACCAGTCGATAGCCTTTTGGGCATCAGTCTTCTCATCTATGAGATGATGTAATGTCACTTCCCATGTCAATGTGAGGAGTACGTGAGTGGATACGTGTAAAGAGCTGGGAGCATCATCTGGCATGTGGAAATGCTCAGTAAATGAACCGGGTCTCTCAATCTCTAGGGCCCATTGTTTTTCCCCTTCACCACTGAGAAACCTCGTAAGCCGCATGGGCTCAGGAGTAGCAGGAGGCTTCCGGCACAGAATGAGAAGATGGGAAAGTGTGCTGCTCGGCCACGATGGAAAGAGGAGAAAGGTCAAGGAGCTCGATCAGTAATGCCCACCCTGAGGCCAAGGAAAGAGGATGGAGGAAACAGCAACCAGAGCTTCGAATGCCACATAAGCAAGAAACCGTGCGTTTCTTTCCAAACTAAGAGTTAAGAAAACAGACCTAACCACTTCTAGTCAGGGACTACATCTTATTTATTTTTGTATCCATAGTGCCTGGCCTCTAGCTGAGCTTGACAAATATTGTGTGTTGACCTGTTTCTTGTTCACTCATTTGTTCAGTCATTCAACAAATATTTAAGTGCCTATCATAGAACAGCCACTGCTTTGAGAGCTTACAATCAATGCTGAAGAAAACAGACATGGACGGATCCCCCTGCCTTCGTTTTACCTGGGAGTGGAGATGGGCAGTGAGCCCATGCCGGCTTCTAATGCACTCATCACTTCTTTTAATACATACAATACTCCCCCCAGTTTCCCCTGCTGATTCTGTGAAGCAAACTAGTCTACAGTTCCTGGATTCTTCTCTTCTTGAAAATTTGACATAGATGACAGTTGAGTCCGGAAGCCTGATAGCTTCTGTGAATTTTTCAAACATTGGTTACCAACTGGTTTGGGGATCAGCTTGATAAATTGTGTAATTTAGAGGAGAGGCCTCGTTTCTTGGAGTCAGAAGACCTCCTGGGTTTGTATCCTAGCTCTGTTATGAGTTGAGTGGCCCCGGGCATCTTCTGAGTTTCTCCTTCCTTTATTGCAAATAATAAGAATGCTTATCTTAAATCAGCTTGTTCAGAACTTGCCTTGTCCCAAGAGTCAGCCAGACATTTATAAACAAATCCGAACCCTGAACCGCAACCCAGGCTCGTCTGAGAAGCCTCCTCTTTATTATTCTTAGCCGCTCAGAGTAGAGAGCCTGTCCCTACATCTCACACTGTTATTACAGTTTCATGTTTCTTCTTAATATTTGTTCTACCACATTTTGCACATATGACTTTAGGCCTTGAACTTTCCTTTTATACCAAAGGCCCAGCAATGCTTTCCAGAGAGTCCAGCAGGAATCACACTAGGCAAGCTAAAAAAACAACTCAATCCCTTTCACCCAGCTATTTCCTCCACCACCGTTGCCCTTCCTTAAAACCTGGAAGGATGATCTATTGCCTTGAGACTCAAAGTGCGGGACATGTACCAGCAGCATAGGTGTCACCAGGGAGCTTGTTGGACATGTGGAATCTCAGACTCCACCTTAGACCCACTGACTCAGAATCTGAATCTTGACAAGGTTCCTGTGTATCATGCATGGTATTCTTTGGGAAGCACCAGCCTGTTGAATACCTCTGGGCCAAAATGCTATTCAGATGTGTTGTTCTTTTTCAATTACAAAAATAATTAGTGACTTAAAACTCACTTCTGATTCAGGACTGCATGGCTATTTAAGTCGATATATCTGCATTAATGCTGTTGTAATGACATCACAGAATTGCGGCATTTATGACCTAGAGAGTAAATTCTATTTGTGTTTAAAAAATTAGATAAATAAGAATTTACATGACAGTTTAATAGGGGCTTTAAAATTTTAACACGGATAAGTCATCTGCTTTTTCAGTGAATTTTCCTGAATAGTGGGATCACAAAAGAAATTTATGTGTTTTTCTAAGTTTTAAAAATTTCTTTTCATGTGGATTTACGAGTGATTAATTTATAAATTCACTCTCTAATTAGCAGGTAACATTTATAATCTGGGCCTGTACCTAAGACAGCTTGGCAAATAAACACAAACGGCTTACTAGGTCTTTGCTTTTGAAAACGTGTGACCATCTAAAAGTAGCAAAGGCAATTTAATAAATACAGACAGCCTGCTAAGCGGCCAAGGAGAAAAGGTGCCTGAATTCTATATGTCTGTATGAGTGGACCAGACGTGCTTTTCAAGATTAATGATTTAAGCTGTTCTTTACATTCCCAGCCTGATTAAACAGGCTTAATTCTAAACAACACTTTCTCCTTTTCTTGCTTCTTCAGAATGCACTGTCCTCCGTCCCATAAGGATTGATTGCAGGGGCGATCCAGGATGGTGTCTGTCTAAAGCCTTAACTTCTCCCTCTTTATAAAAGGAAGATTATCCCCTTTTTAATTCCTTGTTTTCATTGAGGTCAGACAGGAAGCATTCAGAAGGAGTGAGTCAGCATTCACTGTACTTTCCCTGAAGGTGGCTCAACTTTTGATTGAGACGTTCTTGAGGATTCTGTTAGTGGCATCTTGACATGTTCCTGTCCTCTCTGACTCTGACGGCTCCTCCCTTCCTCTTCTCCTCCCTCACACACCTCTCCACACTCCCAATCAAGTGCTTGCCAGAGCCCATCATTCAGTTTCTTCTCTCTCCCCTAAATCTATTATCTTTTCCCAATTTAAAGGATTTTATCTCTTTCCCTCTTGTTCAGCATTTCATAAAGTTTGTCCTGCCAGGTTTTACTAGGGATTCCACCTCCCTCACCTCTAAAAAAATAAATTGGTCAGGATAAAGTATCAAATATTAATTTAGACAGTTAAATATCATTTTGCTTGTTGGTTTAGGCTCAGGACAATTTAGAACTTTTTATATGCTGCCAGGAGGGGGTTAGGTGGTTGTCTCATTTCTGAATTTATTTCCCTGTAGAACCTGCTTTGGGAGTATCTAGAAAGACCCATGTTTGATGAAATGCACTTTCCGACCTCCTCCTTAATGTCTCTCCTACGTGCGTCTCTCTGTCTCATGCTATGTCTAATGACTCCACGGGCTGCTGCATATGTAACATCCTCAAATGCATCCTAAATTAAACACTACCAACACTAGCCTACTTCTACTGATCACTCCCCCTGCTTTTTTTTGTTTTTGTTTTTGAGATAAGTCTTGCTCTGTTGCCCAGGCTGGAGTGCAATGGCACCATCATGGCTCACTGCAACCTCTGCCTCCTGGGTTCAAGTGAGTCTCCTGCCTCAGCCTCCCAAGTAGCTGGGATTACAGGCATTTGCCACCAAGCCCAGCTAATTTTTGTGTTTTCACTAGAGATGGGGTTTCACCATGTTGATCAGGCTGGTCTTGAACTCCTGACATCAGGTGATCCAACTGCCTCGGCCTCTGAAGGTGCCGTGATTACAGACATGAGCCACCATGCCCGGCCTGATCAGTCACTTTTACTGCTAAGGCTTTTACAAGCATTTTGGCTCTTTGGATGTTGGTGAAATCAAGTGCAGATATCTTAACCTGATACGCAAGACTGAGTGCGTTCTTGGACCAACCAAGTTGCCATCATACTTCCCCCTTCCCCAGCATTTGACATTCTTCTCCGTGCTTGGTTTCTCTTTACAAGGGTAAATTTTACCCCTCCCAATATACTATAACATTTACTTATATATTTTGTTTACTGTCTATTTTACCTCAACTAGAACGTAAGCTCCATGAGACTGGGATATTTGTTTGTTCATGCGGTGTCCCAAGCACCTATAACAGTGTCTGGGAAATGGTAGGTGATCAGCATGTGTTTCCAATACGGGCCAAATGAATGAGTGAGCACTCTCAGTCTCGTCTCCTGCCTATGCCTGGTTTTTTTTTTCTTTTTCTTTTGAGACAGAGTCTCACTCCGTCACCAGGCACCAGGCTGGAGTGCAGTGGCACAATCTTGGCTCACCGCAACCTCCACCTCCCAGGTTCAAGCAATTCTGCTGCCTCAGCCTCCCGAGTAGCTGGGACTACAGGCACACGCCACCACGCTTAGCTAACTTTTGTATTTTTAGTAGAGATGGGGTTTCACCATGTTGGCCAGGATGATCTTGATCTCTTGACCTCGTGATCCGCCCGCCTCGGCCTCCCAAAGTTGGTCTTTATGCCTGCTCTTCCCTTGCTGTTTTTCACTCTCTTAGCCTTCAGTCTCCATCTGTCATCATCTCTCTTTATCCCTCAGAGTCTCTCTCTCTGAGCAATGTTTCTTCCAGCAAGTCCTCTCTAATTGTGACCTTCTCTCTTTGTATAGGTCCCTCTCTATGGAATGTTGTGGGTTTTTTACCTGTTTTATCAGTCAGTTACATTTTGCCTTGTAGTAGAGTTACTTTTAAGCTGAAAAAAGATAATGGAGTATTCATGTTTGCCTCTTACATCACTATGGAATATGCTCAGTAAATTTATAATGAATAGGACAAATACAACATTGTGCTTCCAGGAGAGTAACCCCCATGTGTTCCTCAGTCTGTACCACGGGGGCTGCTTGACGCATCTGCTTCCTCAGTTGAGCCCTTAAGATGAATGCTTGATATTCTCAAGAGGCTATTAACGAGAATTTTTATTTCCCCAAAGTTTCTTTATTCCTAAAAGGCATTTCTTTGATATATAACAAAGCTCTGTTATAAAAATTTCAACTGCTCATCCCAGTAGGAGAGAATGTTCTACAAATTCGGATATGGGAGGGGTTCAGGGGCTATATTTTATTTTCTTTTTGGGTTTTCATGTTCACGTTTCATCTGTTTTTCCCCTCTTGGGCAATAGTTTGCATAGTTTAGGGCAAATCTGTTTGGTTTTCCTTCTGATGTCTTTATTTATTTTTCCTTATTATTTGCTTTCTCTCTCTTCCCTCCAAGAGAGTTTGGATACTTACCACAAAGGATAAACTTACATTGGGAAATTGCAAAGCTTTTCTTTTTTTGCAGTTCAGGACTCATGTACATATGAAGGCTGCTGACACTAGCTTTCCATCTGGTGACAGGAAAGTGTGTCCTCTCTTTCTTCCATGGCTTGTCTCCTGTCCCCAGGGGCCTCAGTGGAGGCCAGGCAGTAACTTGTCTCTCTTTCAAAAACCCACCCAAATCCCCAGGACCTTTCTAATACAGCTTTTCCATGTATTCATATATCATCACCTTAAACTTGTTCCATTCTAAGTTAAAATTAATGAAATGAGTGAAAATTGTATTTATTTGGGAGACAGAATAGGAAAGGCTTGGAATCAGGCAGACTTGTGTTTCATCCAGGAATTCTCCTATTTACTCATCATATAACCATAGTTCAGTCGATTCCATTTGCCGAGCCTCAGTTTCATTGTCTGTCAATTGGGGTTAACAATGCCTGCCTCATTATATTCTTGCAAAAATTAAGTCAGATAATTCATGTAAAGCTTGGAGCATAGTATGTGGCACCTGGTAATCAATCTCTCTATGATGAAGATTTGCTAATGATGCTGCTTGCTTTTCTGGCTTATGGGGGCCTAGGTTCTGAATCTTATAAATCTTTTTGTGCCTGAGGCATGTGGTCAAATCATTTTAGATTGATAGACAGACATGCGGTGTTTTTCCTTAACAAGCCATTCAACCATGTATAGTAAAGAATTGCTCATGATTGGTGTTAGTCTACCATGTCTAGATATTAGAAGAGAAGGCTCAAACATGAGGTTACTCTCTATAGTGCGGCAGGAAAGAGTATATTCCCAGGAAGCTGGCATGCACTATTAATCTATAAACGGACCTATATGCAGAGGAAGGGCTTTAGGATGCCCCCCTCCCCCACTCCACTAGCTTTACTGAGGTATAACTGATAAATAAAAATTATATGTATTTTTGGTGTACAACAAGATATGTGTATATATATATATATATGGATTGTGAAATGATTATCACAATCAAGGCAATCTGTCAGCTCACGTAGTTATCCCTCCAGGTTCATCCATGTTGGTACAAATGACAGAATTTCCTTCTTCTTTAAGGTTAAATAATATTCCATTGTGTAATTATATCACATTGTATATTCATATCTGTTTATTCATTCATCGATCCATGGATATCTAGGTTGTTTCCAAATCTTGGCTTTTGTGCAGAAGATGTGAAGACCGTAGGGCTGCAGATATGTCTTTGAGATACTGATTTCATTCATCCCAGAGATGGGATTGCTGGGCCATAATATAGTTGTAGGAGTTGTTTTGCATGTTGCCAGATGTTTCCTGAATGATATGAGGAGATGCTTAAATACAGGGACCTTCCTAGAGCCAAAGCTGACCTGATTTATTCTTCCTAGGAGGGACATGGTGGTGGAAAGAGCTCTGCTGGGGAGCATGGGGACTTAGCTCTTCAGCATGCTGCAGCATGACACAGGAAGAGCCAGGCTGTTAGTAGCCAGGTTGTAACTCTGACATTTCAACTACTTGGACTCTGAAAAGGTGTGATCGGGCCCCAGCCTGCACATTTCTGGACTGCATTTCCTTCTCTACAGGATGAGAAAGCAAGCCTAGACTATCTCTAATGTCTTACAGCACTGCAGATCCTATGCCCCCTTTATTTTCAGTCCCCATCCAGGAGCCTTTTTCTGGTAAGGGCATCTTCACCCATCACCACCCTGGTGGGCTGGCTTTTACATTGAGTGCTTTGGCGCGAAAGGCAGGCTTCTCTCAAGTTGACTTCAACATTCCTCTTTAACCTTTTCTCTTGTGTTATTGTTCACTCTCTTCCTTAATGGTGCCAAGAAAAGCCAGTAGGGATGTATCTGGTTCATTGTTCTTTTGGAGATGTGAAATCCTTGAGTGGGGCTAGGTTGCATTGTGTCTCCCTCTGGGTAGACTCAATTCCCTCCTAATTGCCTTTTTCTTGTTGATCATTCACATCTTCTGCCTTGGAATTTCTTTGAAGTTTTATCATGGTCTCCCTTCATCACGTCCTTCCCTTTATGACTTCAGATTTTCTGTGGATAGCTCTAATTTCCAGCTGACCAATGTCTACTAGATTCCCTCTGAGCGTGGCTGGTGCAGTGGTAGGATACCGTGAAACCATCTCTGTTTCATCTGGATGGTGACAATTACAGCACCTCAGATAGGTGTAGAGATTTCTCCAGCAGTGGTCTAATGGTAGCCTGTGTGCACAGTGGACTGGGAACCAGAAGGTGGCTTTATCAAGGAGATCTTGGTTGCAGGCAAGCCTATTTCTGCCAAGCTAGAGATTGTCCGGGTCTTGGTAGAGCTGGGTGTTTTGTTAGTAGCCAGGCTGTACCTCTGACATTTCAACTACGTGGACTCTGAAAAGGTGTGGTCAGGCCCCAGGTCTTCAGCCAAAACTTCCACTCAGTCTGCTTCATGACCTGACATACTTAGCATTTGGGCCCCTTTCTAAGAGTGAAGTAACACATTAATAGGGAAACAAGGAAGTGAAATAGTGGCCCCTTGCTTCTGATGAGGAAGGGAGGAGATGTGTTTAGGGTCCCTCTGCCTTCATTGGTTCCTAGGCGAGAATCACTGGGAATCAGGAGGAGCCATCAGAACAGCCTTGAGATCTTGTAGGGCAAACAGGAAGCAAGGGGTTATATTAAAACC
This sequence comes from Cheracebus regulus, assembly GCA_963574635.1. NCBI lineage: Eukaryota > Metazoa > Chordata > Mammalia > Primates > Pitheciidae > Cheracebus > Cheracebus regulus. The sequence continues at coordinate 60,537 of CAUYQU010002541.1, read as the reverse complement.
AGGCTTTGTCACTTTCACAAGTCTGCCTTATGATCAGCCCTGGAGAAAATGCCCTACTGTCTACATCACAGGTATGGCTTAAAGATATAATGCTAGGCCATTTGAAAAGATTTAGTCCCTGGTAGAAAGGCATACAACCACCACTCCTAATTTGGGTTCCCACAGAGGCGGGATTCCAGGGCACATAGTTTATGTGGGAGATGATCCCAGGAAACTTGGGAAGGAGAGTGGGGGGATAAGGGGAGGGAGGAAGCCAATAAAGGATGTGCTGTCCAGCTCGCCATCCCTGTGGACAAGTGGAGCTCAGTTCCACTGCAAAAGTTTGGGAAAGCGTGCAGCACAGGTGCGTCTGAGTGATCCCACCTGAGAGGGAACATGCTGCTGGACCCTGTTATAATGAAGGCTGAGGGAAAATGGGTGGGGCATCGATTGCACTGCTGCAGGTCCTATCCCGGATTCACCTTCCGAGGGATCCTAGATGGGAGTCTAGACATTGTCTCTATAGAGAACGAATCCAGAATTCAGAAAGGCAGCCGAGGCCCCCTGTGGCAGAACCAGTTCTTGAGAGCCGGGTGAGAATCCAGGCTTCCTGACTCCTGCCGCGGTTGCTTTCCACGTGGCTGCTCAAGCAGACGCTGAAATGTGTGATGACTTAGGAGGCATACCGCGCCTGATTCATGGAACAACGTTGTCCTTCCCACCATGGATATTCTTCAGTCTTTCTCGGAGTAAAAAATCATCAAGGGATTAAGTCCTATTTGAGAGCCAGAGAAAGAGCAAAAGAATGGCTGAGTGTGTAAATAAAGTCTCCCAGGAAGATCATATTTTTGAAGGCATTTATTATTCATGTCTTTTTGTCATTGTCGTGTTGTAAGTATTTACTTGGCTTCTAGCTTTTTGCTTTTCCAAGGACACTGCTGATCTATCCTAGAAGCTGACAGCTAGCACCTTAACACTTTTTCATGGCTGTCCGGGTTATTTAAGATGTGGAGGAAATCTTATCGTAGAGAAACAGCTTCTGAGCATGTCCTGCTAGGTGGGTGATGAGGTAAAGGCTGCCCAGGTGCCTTGTGCACACCACATGCTTGTGGAGCCACTTTGATGAAAGGGTCGGATTGTTTGCAAAGTCTTGCGCTACGCGAAGGTGGGTCTTTCTTAGATTCTGAAATGCCCACGAGTCTTTGGTAATGGTCATAGTGAAGCATCTTAGCTGAGCCCAAACCTTCCAAGGAGGCTATGCCAAGGATGAAACACTGAGATTGTTGACCATGGCTTCCTGGCAGCACGAAAGGCCTCCACAGTTTCCATTTAAACTGTAAGCCTTTACATTGAAAATAAAGTGCTGGTGTATGATTCTGAACTCGTGAGACTAGCAGGAAACCTGAAAACACCGTTTTGACCTTTGGGCAGAGATTTCCCATCATGAGATCAGCCATAGACCATGTCCACTGGGAACGTGGAGAAAAGGTTTGGAGGTTTCACCAACACTTTCCCTAATTCTTCAATGTCGTTTGGTGGTTGAATTTTGTCTTTATTTTCTTACGTATCTGAAGCCCAAAGTATAAGCTCTATAATGTGGTCATTCATAAACCTTTAGAAAAGGGATATTCATATTGGAAAATGTTGTTCAAGTTTTATTTTAGAGTTCCCAGAAGGGAATTACTGGACCTTAAGATATGCACATTTTTAGGATATTGGATACATCTGGTCTCCAGAAGTGGGAAGACCATTTTTACTCCTTTTAATAGTGGTTTCTGGTGTCTCTTTCCTCAGATATTCAGTAATCGATATGTCATGCTTTTTCATTGTTCCCTTCTGATAGGTGGAAATGACGTAACATCCTTAATTTAATTTGCATTTTTTGAATGCCACTGTGAATTTTTTTTTCCCCCTGTGGCTACTGCCTATTTGCATACCCTCTGCAGTTGCCCTTGAAGGACACTGATAATGTTCTCCTCCCCTGCCCTTTCCTTCTTGCTGTCAGAATAACCTAATCTAAACCAGACACTCCATCGCTTCTTCCCCAGGTCTCCTATAGACCTATAAGCAGCTGGAGTATATCTGTGAGCCTCTGGGGAGATGTCCCACCCCTGGAGAGCTGCCTCCAGCTCAGGACCTCACCTGCCAGTGTGTGCAAAATCACACCTGAGATGGAGTGGTTGCTTCCAGCTAACAAAGCCATTTGGGGAGGGGATTTCAAGCGATCATATTCCTTATTCACTTCAGTAAAACTTGGCATGAATTCAGGCAAAGGGATTCAGTCCTTCCTCCCTCAAGTCAGACTTTTCTGTGTTTTGCTGTTAGTATACCTTGTCCTGTGTTGCTAAGTTCTAAACATATCTATATTTTGTTTAAAACACTAACCATGGCTTTGGGTGACATTTTTGTGTCCTAAGGAGGTGACAAAACAGGACAGTTAGTCGTATTCTGTATCAGGTCAATCCTCTTCTCATTTTTCTGTCTGAAGTGATGCTGTTGGCTGCCAGGTTTGAAGAAATCTTCCCCGTTTTGCTGTTTGTCCAAACGCGTGCCCCTCAGCAATGGGCAGCGGTCTCCATTTTGGTGTTTTCTTTAAGACCTTGCCTACTGGCTTAAAGAGTTGGCTTCATGTTCCATACGCCTGCCCTGCGGTCTGTAGTCCGAAGGGCTTTTTCTGTGATGACAGCTGCAAACGCAGGCAAAGACTGATCAGGAGAGACATGAAACCCAACCTGGCCCAGTCGGCTTGAAAATAGTCCCATCATTTCCCCCAGGAATTTTCTCGTATTTATGTGGATGGACAGTTCTCTTGAACGCCACCAAGATCAACAACCACGTGAATCCAACCCAGGCTGACCGGTCGCCGGTGCACTGGCCCGCGCAGGTTCGCACCCTGCATGCAGGACCCTTTCTCCCCCACGAGAGGGCGTTCTCGTCACTCTTAAAGCCGCCGTACTGGGGAAAACTCGGGTTGTTGGTTAGAGAAGTCCCTGAAGAACACTGCATTTAAGCTGCTACTTTGTATCTCAGCTTCTGCTTTCAAGGTTTGTTATGAATGTAAAGACATTCTCCAACCCAGGCAGGTGTGGACAGTATTCGTGTCTGGAAACGCCTGCTGCAAATGAAGCACAGCCCCTGCTTCTTTGCGTTTCATTAGTGAAACCTGATTGTAACCAGGGTTTTTGACACTCACAGAAGCATCCGCCGTGGTAGTGCTGTACGTGCAGGCTGCTCTTCTCTTTCGTCGGCACCTGGTTGCAACGTGGCCGTAGCATGCTTGTGTTGAGGTCTGACAGGAGTTGAGAACTCGATCTCCTTCCTGGGCTGATCTTGCTCATTTTGGGGAGAGCAGTAGTGCCCATGGTTAGTGCGGATCAGCTTGACAGGAGATTTTCCACTGAGGGAGGATATAAGACTGTAGGCAAGGGAAATACAAGCCATATTTCACCAGCTCAATACACCAGGGTTTGCTACCATTTAACAAAAACCACCATTCTGACTTCTGGGTTTTTAGATCATCTGGCAGCCACGTGTGGGATCAGTTCCTCGTCCCTTGGTTAGAAGTCCCTTCTGATTACAAAACATCTCTTGATTGAAATCTTTGCATTTCCACCAATCTCTATTTTTTCTTTTGCCATAGAGGATGTGTGTGTGTGTCAGGGTGACCTTCTCTTTATTTATGGGAATCGGGGTGTACCCTCCTTCCTACAAAGTCACTGTAAAAGCATGGATTGTGCTGTTTTTGGTACAGGTTCTGGAAGTGACAGTTTATTTCCTGGGCCTTTGAACCTGAATTCCCATACGAAGAATACAAAGGACCAGCAAATTTTGCCCCCAACTGCTGCCACCTCTATCCCCCTACACTGGAGCCATGAGTATTACTGCCACTGTCACTACTGCCAGATAATTACAGAGAATTACTATATGTAGGCCTGGGTAATTTTTGGTTGTTTCAGTAAATTTTGTTTCAAGCAGCTTTAGATTTGCAGAGAAACTGTGAACATAGCATTCCCCTACTTTCCCCTATTTTTAACATATATTTCTCCTGTTTTTTTTTTTTAAATCATATGAGCATAACACATTTGTTACAATTAGTAAATGAATATTGATGCATTGTTATTAACTGAAGTCAACACTTTATTTGGATTTCCTTTATTTGGACCTACTGTCGTTTTTCTACTCCTGGAGCCTACCCAGGACAACACGTTACCTTAGTTGTCATATCTCCTTAAGATCCTGCTGACGGTAGCTGTTTCTCAGACTTTAAACTTGTTTTTAATGACCTTGACAATTTTGAGGAGTACTGCTCATGAGTTTTGTAGAAGGTTCCTCTTTTGGAATTTGTCTAAGGTTTTCTAATGATGAGACTGGGGTTATGGATTTTTGAGAGGAAGATGACAGAGGTAAAATGCCATTCTTATCACATCATAGTCAGGGCACATTTTATGAACATGATTTAACATTGTAGATGTTGAATGTCATCACCTCGCTGAGACAGTGTTTCTCAGGTTTCTTCTCTGTAAAGTTACTGTCCTCCAACCCTTTTTTATACTGTGGTATCACAAGAAAGTGACCATGTATAGTCCACACTTAAGGAGGGGGAGTTATGTTCCATCTGCTGAGAGCACAGTACCTATACACATTTTTTGAAATTTCTCTGCACAGAAAATTTCTCTCTTCTTCTCCATTTATTTACATATTTAATTGTTTATTTCTATCTGTATGGACTCATAGAGATTTATTCCGTATTTGAGGTTATAATCAAATGGTGTACTACTAGATTTTGTGGATTGTGTGGCCTCTGGGAGCTCTTTCACTTGTCTCCTGTGGCCCTTTGCCACACCCCATCATTGTGGGTGTTTGTTTTTGAGCTGTTTCTTTCTGGCACTACAAGATACTCCAGGCTTATCTTTGATATCTTCTGCCCTAGTCCTGGAGTCAGTGATTTCTCCAAAAAGTCCTGGCTCCTTTTATTGGAGGGTGGTGTTAGAAGCCAAGGTCTGGGCTCTGGGTGTGCTCATGCTTCCAGTTGCTGCTGCTTTATAAGCTTTCAGCTGACAGCCAGGAAACGTGCATACGAACTGATCTATAGATTCCTGTCTACTGATCTACAAATGTATCTGTACATAATCCTTTGTATCTGTATTATGCTAAACACGAGTTCACACTGATGTCTCCAGCTTTTAAGTTGTTACATATCTCCAGCTCTAAGCCATTATCACGTGGATCATTCTAGCCTTCCCCTTGCCTATCTTTAGCCTCCTACTCCAAAAATGATAAACTTGGCTCTCAGCATCTGCCACACATTTATTTAATTGTTCAATTCCAGTATACATAAGTAGCAGTATCAAAATTGTTAACTCATACCCCCGTGGAAATAGCTTTGTCAACTGGAGTACAGTGCTGGTATATGGTTTATTTTGCCTTTAGTTTTACAGACTGTATACATTTACAAAGCCACTTAAATAGCACCTATTTTTCCCACCCACTTTAGTGAGAGTTGCTCATATATTTGTACCACAGATTGCTTTGTCACATTCTGCATTTCATTCTGGGATTACCCCGCCCTCTGATGAAATGATTTTTTTTGTTTGTTTGAGGTGGAGTCTCACTCTGTCACCCAAGCTGGAATGCAATGGCATGATCTCAGGTCACTGCAGCCTCCACCTTCTGGATTCAAGCGATTCTCCTGCCTCAGCCTCTTGAGTAGCTGAGATTACAGGCCACCATGCCTGGCTATTTTTTGTATTTTTAGTAGAGATGAGGTTTCACCATGTTGGTCAGGCTGGTCTTGAACTCCTGACCTCATGATCTGCCTGCCTTGGCCTCCCAAAGTGTTGGGATTAGTAGCATGAGCCACTGTGCCTGGCTGGATGTTTATTTAAGTTTGCGTATGTTAAGATTTGCTCTTTGTGCTATAAGTTTCAATGCGTTTTCACAAATACATAATATTATGTGTCCACAATTACCGTAATGTTCAGAATAACTATACCACCCTAGAAATTCTTGGTGCTTCATCTATTCACCTATTTAACCCTCCTCCATCCCTGGAAATCATGGATTTTTAAAAACTATATTCATCTATAGTTTTGCCTTTTCTAGAATGTCATATAATTGGAATCATATAGTAGATAGGTTTTTCAGACTGGCTTCTTTTGCTTAGCAATATGCATTTAAGATTTATCTGTGTCTTTTCATGGCTTGATAGATTATTTCCTTATATTGCTGAGTAATGTTCCATTGTGTAGACATACCCCAGTTTGTTTAACTATTCACCTATTTAATGACATCTTGGTTGTTTCCAGTGTTTAGCAATTGTGAATAAAGCTGCTGTAACATTCACATGCAGGTTTTTGTGTGGACGTGGTTCTCAGATCAGTTGGGTAAATGTCTAAGAGTGTGATTGCTGGATTGTACGGGAAGGCTATATTTAGCTTTGTAAGAACTACCAAACTATCTCCTAAAGCGGTTGAACCACTTTGCCTTCCCACCAGCAGTGAGTAAGAGCTCCTGTTGCTTCCCTTCTTTGCCAAGAATTGGCATTCTCATTTTGGATTTTAACCATACTAATAGGTGTGCAATGGTATCTTGTTTTAAGGTTTTCTAATGAGAGATGATTCTCAGCATCTTTTCGTATGCTTATTTGCCATTTATTTATCTTCTTGGGTGAGGTCTCTGCTCAGATCTTTTGACCGTTTTTAATTGGAATTTTGTTTTCTTATTGTTGAGTTTCATGAGTTCTTTGCATTCAAGTCCTTTATCAGATATGCATTTGCAAAGCAAATATCTTCTCCCAGTTTGTGGCTTTTTTTTTTTTTTTTGAACTCTGCCTATGTAGCACATACGTTTTTAATTTTAATAACGTCTAACTTAACAATTGTTTCTTTCATGGATCATGCTTTTATGATGTTGTATCTAAAAACTCGTCTCTAAACCCAAGGTCACCTACATTTTCTCCTTTGTTCTCCTCTAAAAGTTTTAGAGTTGCATTTTACATTTAGGTCTATGATCCAGATTGATTTAATTTTTGTGAGAGATGTTAAGGTCTGTGTTTAGATTCTTTTTCTGCATATGGGCATTCAGTTGTTCAAGCACCTTTTGTTGAAAAGGCTATCCTTTCTCCATTGAATTGCTTTTACTCCATTGTCAAAAGTTAGTTGACTTTATCTGTGTGAATCTGTTCCTGGCTCTCTATACTGTTCCTTTGATCTATGTGTCTATTCTTTTGCCAGTACAGTGCTGTTTTGATTACTGTAGCTTCATTGTTAAGTTTTGAAATTGGATAATGTTATTCCTTCAACTTCATTCTCGTAAGGTATTATGTTGGTTATTCTAGGTCTTTTACTTCAGACATGGTTTGAGTCCTTTACATATATTAACTCAAAGAAGTGAAACCACTTGTTCAAATCACATAGGTAAGAAATGGAGAAGGTAGGATTCAAATCCTGGCAGTGTGGCTACAGAGGCTGACTCCTAACCACCCCACAGACGGCCTCCGAAGGTAGGGAGAGGCATACTTGTTAATTTTTGACAACCTAGTGAAAATATTTAAGAGGTGGCTTCCTGGACCCATTTCATTGGAAAATAAGCGGCATAGTGGGGAGTTTCAGAGTTCTTATTTTAACATCAGAGACTTGGCTTGACCCTGGCTTCACCACGTACAACCCAGAGAGTCCTCAACTGGAACGTGGGAACATAATAGCGCTTTAATCCTGTCTTTCCTGGCTTACTAAACAATTCTTCCTTTTTAGGAATGTGGGGGAGGGGAGATCTGTGCAATGTAGTTGTACACCTGGACATGGCAATTGATTGAATCAGGCCAATTAACTTCTCTAGCCTAGAGATTTGAAACCCAGAGGAGCCTGGGCCTTCTGGCATGAAGGCACCTTTATGTCTGCAGTCTGGAGGGCAGGCCGTCAACACTTGCAGCCACAGTTCCTGGGGTGGCCCCAGGTCTGGATGCTTAGGGATTTATTAGTTCTTTGAGCAACTCCAGTATCTTAAAAAAAAAATCATTCTTCTCTTTCTTTCTTTATTGTTCTTCTTTTATTCTTATTTTTAAAATGTAAGCTAGGTAGAATTAGCCCGTCTTGGCTACAGGTACTTTAATTACTGCAGGAGATCACAGTAACTACCTCACTGGTCATAAGAGTTAAATAAGATAATGTATAAGGCAGTTAGCATAGTGCCTGTGAGGGAGTAAGTCCTTGATAATTAGTAGCTTTTACTGTTATCTAGTAATAGTTCTTGATACTTACTTAGAGCTTTGTCATATGAACCATACACTCCTGTGTGCTTACCTCCTTGACAACTGGGTGGAAATGGCATCCACATTTTATGGATGAGCAAGGGGCGATGCTTTGGGGTTTGCCCAGGGTCACAAAGCTGGCAAGGGACTGAGCCAGGATCAGGTCACGTATCCAGGGTTCTCTCCAGTGTGCCAGGGCCCTGTGTGGTTTCCCCGGGGTGTGAGTGATGATGGAGGGAGGCAGCTCTCCTTTCCCATTTTAGGGACAAGAGTGGAGATGGGAAAGCACTCTCCTGGTCACAGGATGGAGGTGAAGGGGCTGGATTTCTTTAGTTATGGGGAGTTAGATTGGGACTGTTAGGCCTCCAGTCCTTTCCTTTTCTCTTCTTTTCTTTTTCCTTTTTTTAAAAGACAGAATCTTGCTCTGTTGCCTAGGCTGGAGTGTAGTGGCAGGATCTTGGCTCAATGCAATCTCTGCCTCCTGGGTTCAAGCGATTCTCATGCCTCAGCCTCCCTGGTAGCTGGGATTACTGGTGTATGCCACCACGCCCGGCTAATTTTTTGTATTTTTAGTAGAGAATGGATTTCACCATGTTGGCCAGGCTCGTCTGGAACACCTGGCCTCAAGTGATCTGCCTGCCTTGGCCTCCCGAAGTACTGGCGTTACAGGTGTGAGCCACCACCCCCGGTCTAGGCTCTGAGTCAATTTCTGACCTGCCTTCTAAGCTCTGGATGGTGCCTGGGATCAGCCTGCTTCTGCCTGCACCACTCTCTATCCTGCTGCATTTATTGTGTGAACAGTTGATTTAATGGCTGTGTATGTGGCAAACACTGTGCTAGGGAAACAGATGAAAGAATGCATGAGACCCATTAAGGTCTGCCTTTCAAAAGCTTGTAACATGTTGGAGAAACCAAACATGAAAACAACTAAGTATGATACAACATAAGGTCAGAGAGATAAAAACAAATGTTTTAGGAACGCAATCACTTACAGAATACCTACACATGCCATAAACTGTGCTGAGGGTTTTCTATGGGTTAGCTAATTTAATTTCCCCATCAGCCCTACAAAGGAATTACTGTGGTTGTGGTTGTTCTCGTTTCACAGGTGGGGAAACTAAGCACAGAGATGTTAAATCACTTGCTCAATGTTATAAAGACAGGAGTTGTAGAGTTAAGTTCCAGAACCTGCCCGGTTAACGATGGCACTAGACTGCCTTCAGGGAACGTCAGGATGCACAGCTCTTTCTAGGATCATTGGTGAAATTAGCAGAGAGGGTATTTTCTGAACTGATATTAAAGGATGAGTAGGAATTTATAGATGGAGAGAAGAGTGTATTCCAAGTAGAGGAATCAATACGAGTGGATGCACAGATGGATTAAAATATATAACGTGGTGGAATGGCTAGTAATCCCAGAGGTCAAGAGTGGCAGAGAGTGGTTGGCTGTTACATTTAAAAGGTTAAAGCTAATGCCCTAGGCATTGGGGAGCTCTCAGAGGATTTTAAGCGGGGAGTGAGTGTCTAGAGGCACTTCTAAAGGATTCCTGTAGTAGCAGTGTGATGGCTGGCTTGAGCATGTGTCGGCATTGTTTGAAAGCCAAGAGGGCCTGCTGGAAGGCCCTGCAATAGTCTAGGTGAGATAGTGCATCAGCTTTGGGACGTGACAGTAGAAGTTCCTGCTTCTTGTGGTCTTGGGGCTTGGTGCTTCACAGAGTGAAGAAATAGATGTCAGAAGGGTTATTAAAATCCCACTGGTGGCCAGGAGTGGTGGCTCATGCCTGTAATCCCAGCACTTTGGGAGGCTGAGGTGGGCGGATCCTGAGGTCAGAAGATCGAGACCATCCTGGGTAACACGGTGAAACCCCCGTCTCTACTAAAAATACAAAAAATTAGCTGGGTGCGGTGGCGGGCACCTGTAGTTCTAGCTACTTGGGATGCTGAGGCAGGAGAATCTTTTGAACCCAGGAGGCAGAGGTTGCAGTGAGCTGAGATCATGCCACTGCACTCCAGCCTGGGCAACAGACTGAGACTCCATCTGAAAAAAAAAAAAAAAATCCCACTGATGTGCCTGTTGATATAGAAAGCACCCATCTTACTCTCTAAGAGTGCTCTACAAACTAGCCTGGTTGTGAAACTGTTCATTACTGTTTGGGCCAAAATAAGGGGCTTACACCAGAATGTAGATCAATGCAGTGCTTTCATTATTGAGAAAATCTTGGTGCACACACACACAGTCTACTGAAGCAAAAATTGTGCTTAGTGACAAGGTTGATTTGGATTCTAGTGCAAGCTCCTATTTTCTTGCAGTTGACAAACAACATGTGGACTTCCACCAGTCCACAACCATAGAGTACCATTGCTGTATAATCAACTTATTTTCTATATACTTCAAATATCTTTTTCTCTACAGCTGAACTTTGCATGTGAAAAAAATTATTTTAAAGTTTCAACATTTTAAGAGGTTTCTTTTTATTCTACAGGCAAACCACTTATATCAAGGGCTCATCTCTTAATTTTTGATGTTTGGAAACTTACATGAGTACTTAACCTTGATTAATAATTGAATTGATAACTCTTTCCATAGAGATGGGTCAGTGACCTCTTCCTACTTTCTAGCATGGTTAAGTACATTTGCCTTTCAGACTTCTGTTTCTTTCCAACCTCTAACATTTAGGTCATTATCCATTCTCCAAGCTTCTCAGAAGTGATAGAGCACTGGAGAGGTAATGAAAGCAATGATTTCTCTATCACTTGAGTGTAAAGTTTAAACTGAATTATCACTTAGCAGTCATGTTATAAAAGGGATTCAAACATTGATAAAGTGTCTGGACCAACAGAACTTCAAGATTCTTTGCAACCCTGAGATTTTCGATTTGTCTGAGGTCACAGAACTGATAAGCAGGAGAGTGGAGCAACAGCTGGATTTCCTGAACTTTGCTGCTTGCTTCCCTGCCGCTCCCTTCAGTCCTTCATCAAGAGCTGCCAGAACAAGTACCATGCTTTCTGGAGGACAGGTGCTGTGGGTCTTCATTTAATGATGGGACCTCTAGAGATTTTTCTCTCTGCTAATCACCTAAGGATGCTTTACATACTGTACTAAGATCTAAATTTGTATTGCAGATGGGCTGATGCCGATGTCTTAAAGTACATGCTGGGAAGATAATCCCCATCTCTGGAGGAAAGAGCATTCACATTTCTTTTTACTCACTGCTGTTCTATAATTTGGCTCTCCTAACTCTGGCTTGCCCCAGCAATGAGCTACGTAATTGACCCTAAAGGACCACCCATGGATTTGGACAGGATCTGGACATGCACCAGTTAAACACAGTGCCTCATGCTGGGTCTGTGTATTTCTATTGAGCTTTCTTTTTTAAATGTTATTTAATTCCAGGGTTTCCATTAGTGTTTTAGTCAAATATTGTCAGGCTTTGGTAAAATATCCTTAATTGATGATCAGGGTTGGTCATAAAAAGTTGGAAATTGACATTTGCCAATACCAACTGGCAGACAGTTGGCACTCAAATTAGGGAACAGGGCCAGACAAAAAAAGATCTTCAAAAATTGTGCTCCCAATCCTCTAAAATTCACTGTGGTTGCATCATTGCCTAAACTTACAGCTTATTATGTTGGCTTTGCTGCTTAACAGCTGTGTGAGTGGGCACGTTATTTAACCTCTGTATTTCTCCATCATAAAATAGAGATAATACATTTAAACTCACGGGATATTGTGAGAATACATAAGATAATCCATGTAAAAGATGCTCAGCCTAGTGACTGGCATATGGCAGGTACTTAAGAGATGTTTGAGTCTGTTGCATGTGTATTTGCCATTGTAGCCAGGTAAGTCTCTCTGTACCATGAAATGCCATTCTATCCCTGCCTTTTAGTATGACCTAAGGGTTAACAGCGTGGCCCTTGGCGTCTGGCACAACTGGCTGAAGTTTTCCTTTCTGTTGCAGAACTGGGTGAGTTAATTAGCTTCTTTAAGCCCCAGTTTCTTCACTACATAGTGGGGGAAATAATGGTACTGATCTTACAGTGTTGTAGTGAAGATTTAAATGAGATAAAGTTTGTGGATGCTTGGTTAAGACAATCATGAGCCAGCTTATTGAACTCCAATTATGAGTTAGTCCTGGAGTTAGAGTGCTGAGCACACTCAGCTGGGTCTAATGGATATATAACCATAAACAGTTATAAGCCTTGAAGTAAATATTTACAAATAATTACAAAGCGGCAAAGCATGTAAGTGCCATGGGAGCAGGTACTAAGGGGGCCCAACTAGGTCTAGTGGTCACATGAAACTTCTTGGTTACCTTTAATACTACACAGGATGTGGTATTAAAGGTTGACATGAAAGACAAAGATAAGGTGACCAGGCCCAGAGCTGGGGAAGATTGTCCAAGGTAGGGGAATAGCAGTGTGTGGACTCAGAGACCAGAGAGCATGTGCTGTGTTGTGAAGAGCTGAGAGAAGTCCGGTGTGGGTCTTGTCGGTGCGCCATCAAAGGTAATTGTCATTATTCTAGATTCTTTCTCAGGCTGCTGAATCCTAACTCACAGCTTGAGTGCCTTCCTTAAGTCTCAGTTTTTTCTCTTTTTGATGAGGCTTCCTTTGATCAACTCAGAACTGATTCCAATCTACTCTGAAAACTTAAAGTATTTTAGTCAGTGCTATATAGATCAACATTTAGTTATATGAACTGAAAAGTTGTTCTTGAAGTTTTATGTATCTTTCCTGAGTCATCAGATTGATTGAACGTTCAGTGAAGAAAAGAGCCTTGATTTTATATGATCAGTCTCCAGAGGGCTTAGCACAATGCTGAGTCCACAGTGATTAACAAATATGTAATGCTTGTTGTAGAAATAGATCTTCCACCTAAAACCTTATAGTGTACCCTGGGCAGTGCTGGGAGGGTGCACACTTGGGATCCAGATTCGATGACTTCACCATTTTCTATGTGTGTAATCTTGGGCAAGTCTTTCTTTTTAAGCCTCAGTTACCTTGAATAAAAAATAAGGATAATATCACAGTTCATTGACTGTAAGACTCATTTTCTTTACATTTTAACATCTATACAACTTGAATGTGTCTTACAATAAATGGCATGTTACAGTTTAATTGGCCTTTTTTTTTCTGTGTCGGTGATTATAAAATAATGATGTGTCTTAAATTCGGTGGCATTTTAGGTTTGATGAAATACAACTTTTACATTTTAGGATGGTTATGAAAATTCAAGCTAATTTACACAATTCATTTGTCCACAATTCATTTACCTGATGTTGCTATGACAGTGAAAAGGTAGCTGCAGACAATGAAAATCATTTTTGTGATCCAGTACAAGCTTTGCCAACTGCCAAAGGTAAACACTGTTAAGGCCCACACACAGGCCAGAACTCAAAGCCACCTACCCTCAGCCTCAATTCCTCTAAATGTATTTTGCTACTTTTACACATTGTTAAGGTTCATGGCATAATGCTTAAGATGTTGGATTTGTTGAGAAGCTCCCACCCTCCTACCCAAGTTCTAAGCCAATTGAGAAATAAGTTGAAAAACCAACAGACAAAGAATCAAAATGTCACTAAATTCTAGGTTGGAGTGTGTAGCTTTTCTCTGTGGTTAAGTGGGCTCTGGTACTGAACCCAAGAATTATCTGTGCATTTAGGGGTAGGCTGATAGGCTGTTGCTGTGAGGGTGCAAAGGAGAAGGAGGATGCCTGTGGTAGCCCATTCCAAGGAGAGAGGGGAAGAGCTGGGAGCCGGACTATACATGTGACTCACAGATCATGTAAGTCACTCCCCAGGGCAGGAGAGGAACTCCAGTAGGGCCCTGCCCAACTAAAGGAAATGGGTAGGGTGGGGCAGCACCTGGCACACAGTAGGCTTTTAGTAGATAATAGCTAATAGGGAAAATCATGGCAGCTTTAAAGAAGAAAAAGAAGTGATCTCAATGTTCAAAAATACTCTGTTTTTACATTATATACCCTATAAGTAGACATTTGAGAGCATGTATATTTGTCTAGGATTCCTAAGCATTATTTTCGTTAAATATTGTTAGCCCAGTGATTACTTGGTTGGTTACACAATTCTCAAATCAGGTAGATTTTAAAACATTAATATCTCAGCAATCTTTAAATACACTATTCAAATTATGTACTTACAGTGAGTTCATAATAATAGGGTGTTGCCAACACAGGGATTGTTGTCGTAAACTTAGAGATAAAAATAATTTGAGTAAATAAATTAGGAAGGAGAAAGGCTGATGTTAGTCAATGCCAAGGCTGATTTTGTACAGCTAGGATAAAAAAATTTGATTTAAAAATGTGGGCATCTATCTGGAAGACTTTCTAAAAAAAGTGAAGATAGTAGTAATAAACTGCATTGCTGGAGAGAGGGGACAAAAATGTATGTGTTTTTTCTTAATATAACTTTTAAGTTCAGGGGTACATGTGCAGATTTGCTATATAGGTAAGCTTGTCTCAAGGGGGTTTGTTGTACTGATTATGTCATCACCCAAGTATTAAGCCTAGTGTTATTTAGGTAAGTCTGTGTTATGGGGTTTGTTGTGCAGATTGTTTTATTGCCTAGGTATTAAGCCTAGTACCTGTTAGTTATTGTTCCTGATCCTCTCCCTCCTCTCACCTTCCATCCTCTGATAGGCCCCAGTATGTGCTGTTCCCTCTGTGGGTTCTTATCGTTTAGCTCCTATTTATAAGTGAGAGCATGCAGTATTTGGTTTTCTATTCCTGTGTTAGTTTCCTAAGGATAATGGTCTTCAGCTCCATTCATATCCCTGCAAAAGACATGATCTTGTTCTTTTTAATGGTTGCATATTATTCCATGGTATATATATACCACATTTTCTTTAGTCTATCATTGATGACAATTTAGGTTGATTCAATGTCTTCGCTATTGTGAATAGTGCTGTAATTATCATATACATAGATATGTCTTTATAATAGAACAATTTATATTCCTTTGGGTATATACCCAGTAATGAGATTACTAGGTTGAATGACATTTGTTTTTAGGTCTTTGAGGAGTCACCAATGTCTTCCACAGTGGTTGAACTAATTTACACTCCCACCAACAGTGTATAAACATTCCTTTTTCTCCACAACCTCATCAGTATCAGTTATTTTATGACTTTTTAATATAGACATTCTGACTGGTGTGAGATGGCATCTCATTGTGGTTTTGATTTGCATTTCTCTAATAATCAGTAGTGTTGAGCTTTATTTTCCATATGATTGTTGGCTACATGTATGTGTATGTCTTCTTTTGAAAAGTATCTGTTCATGTCCTTCGCCTGCTTTTTAATGGCTTTTTCTTGTAAATTTGTTTATATTTCTTATAAATGCTAGATATTAGACTTTTATCAGATGCATAGTTTGCAAAAATTTCCTTCCATGCTGTAGGCTGTCTGTTCACTCTATTGGAGTTTCCTTTGCTGTGCAGAAGCTCTTTAGTTTAATTAGATCCTGTTTGTCAGTTTTTACTTTTCTTGCAATTGCTTTTGGTGTTTTCGTCATGAAATCTTTCCCTGTTTCTATGGCCAGAATGGTGTTGCCTAAGTTGGAGTTTTTATAGTTTTAGGTTTTACATATAAGTTTTTAATTCATCTTGAGTTGATTTTTGTATATGGTGGAAGGAATGGGTCCAGTTATTCTGCATGTGGCTAGCCAATTATCCCAGAGCAATTTATTAAATAGGAAATCCTTTCTCCATTGCTTGTTTTTGTCATGTTTGCTGAAGATCAGATAGTTGTAGGTGTGTGGCCTTATTTCTGGGTTCTCTAGTCTGTTTCATTGGTCTATGTATCTCTTTTTATACCAGTACCATGCTGTTTTGATTATTGTAACCCTGTAGTACAGTTGGAAGTCCAGCAGCATGATGCCTCCAGCTTTGTTTTGCTTAACATTGCCTTGACTATTTGGGCTTATTTTTTTGCTTCCATATGAATTTTAAAATTGTTTTCTCTAGTTCTGTGAAGAATGTCAATGCTAGTTTAACAGGAATAGCATTGAATCTATAAAATACTTTGGGCAGCATGGCCATTTTAACAATATTGATTCTTCCTATCCATAAGCATAGAATGTTTTCCCCTTTATTTGTGTTATCTCTGATTTCTTTGAGCAGTGTTTTGTAGTTCTCCTTGTAGAGGTCTTTCATCTCCCTAGTTAGCTGTATTCCTAAGTAGTTTATTCTTTTTATGGCAATTGTGAGTAGGATTGCATTCCTTATTTGGCTTTTGGCTTCACTGTTGTTGGTGTATAGGAATGTTAGTGATTTTTGCACACTGATTTTGTATCCTGAGATACAGCTGAAGTTGTTTATCAGCTTAAGGACCTTTTGGGCTAAGACTATGGGTATAGGATCATCTTGTCTGCAAATAGGGACAGTTTGACTTCCTCTCTTCCTAGATGGATGCCCTTTATTTCTTTCTCTTGCCTGATTGCTCTGGCCAGGACCTCATACTGTTGACTAGGAGTGGGGAGAGAGGGCATCCTTGTCTTGTGATGGTTTTCAAGAGAAATGCTTCCAGCTTTTACCCATTAATTATGATGTTGGGTGTGGGTTTGTCATAGATGGCTCTTATTATTTTGAGGTATATTCCTTTAATACCTAGTTTATTGAGAGCTTTTAACATGAAGAGATGCTGAATTTTATCAAAAGCCTTTTCTTCATCTATTGAAATAATAGTTTTTTGTCTTTAGTTCTGTTTATATGATGACTCACATTAATTGATTTTGCATGTGTTGAACATGGTACAAGCCTACTTGATCATGGTAGAAAAACTTTTTGATATGCTGCTGGATTTGGTTTGCCAGTATTTTGTTGAGGATCTTTGCATTGATATTCATCCAGGATATTGGCCTGAAGATTCCTTTTGTTGTTGTGTCTCTGCCAGGTTTTGGTATCAGGATAAGGCTGGCCTCATAGAATGAGTTAGGGAGAAGTCTCTCTATCTCAATTTTTGGAAATTTTTTTTCAGCAGGAATGATACCAGCTCATCTATGTACCTCTGGTAGAATTCAGCTATGAATCCATCTGGACCTGGGCTTTTATTGGTTGGTAGGCTATTTGTTGGTTCAATTTCAGAGTTCATTACTGCCTGTTCAGGAATTCAGTTTCTTCCTGGTATAGTCTTGATACATTCCAGAAATGTATCAGTTTCTAGATTTTCTAGTTTATGTGCATAGAGGTGTTCATAATATTCTGTGATGTTGGCTGTATTTCTGTGGGGTCAGTGGTAATATTCCCCTTGCCATTTCTGATTATGTTTATTGGAATCTTCTCTCTTTTCTTCTTTATTAGTCTAGCTAGTGGTATATCTATTTTATTAATTTTTTTTTCAATAAAACAGCTCCTGGATTCATTGATTTTTTTTTAAAAAGTGATTTTTCATATCTCAGGTTTCTTCAGCTCAGCTCTGATTTTGGTTATTTCTTGTCTTCTGCTAGCTTTGGAATTTGATTCTCTAGTTCTTTGGTTGTAATATTAGGTTGTTAACTTGAGATCTTTTTAACTTTTTGATATGGTCACTTAGTGCTATAAATTTCTTTCTTAACACTGCGTTAGCTGTGTCTCAGAGATTATGCTACGTTTTATCTTTGTTCTCATTGGTTTCAAAGAACTTCTTGATTTCTGCCTTTATTTATTTATCCCAAAGCCATTTAGGAATAAGTTATCCAATTTCCATGTAATTGTATGGTTTTGAGTGAACTTCTTAGTCTTGATTTCTAATTTGATTGTGCTGTGGTCTAAGAGATTGTTATGATTTCAGTTCTTTTGCATATGCTGAGGAGTGTTTTATTTCTGATTATGTGATCAATTTTAGAGTAAGTGCCATATAGCAGTAAGAAGAATGTATATTCTGTTGTTTTTGCATGAAGAGTTCTATAGATGTCTGTCAGGTCCATTTGATCCAATGCTGAGTTCTGGTCCTGAATATCTTTGTTAATTATCTGTCTCAATGATCTGTCTAATATTGTCATTGGGGTGTTAAAGTCTCCCAATATTATTGTGTGGGAGTCTAAGTCTCTTTGAAGATCTCTCAGAACTTGCTTTATGAATCTAAGTGTTCCTGTATTAGGTGTATATATATTTGAGGTAGTTAGATCTTCTTGTTGAATTGAACCCTTTACCATATGTAATGGCCTTCTTTGTCTTTTTTGATCTTTGTTGGTTTGAAGTCTATTTTGTCTGAAACTGAAATTGAAACTCTTGCTTTTTTCTGTTTTCCATTTTCTTGGTAGATTTTTCTCCATCCCTTTATTTTGAGCCTTATGTGTATCATTGCATATGAGATGGTCTCTTGAGGACAACATATCAATGAGTCTTGTTTTTTTAAATCCAGCTTGCCACTCAGTGTCTTTAAACTGGGGCACTTAGGTCATTTACCTTTATAGTTAATATTGATATGTGAGGATTTGATACTGTCATAATAATGTTAACTGGTTATTTTGCAGACTTGTTTATGTGATTGTTTTATAGTGTTACTGGTCTATGTACTTCAGTGTGTTTTGTAGTGCTGGTAATGCTTTCCTTTCTGTATTTAGTGTTTCCTTCAAGAGCTCTTGTAAGGCAGATCTGGTGGTAATGAATTCCCTTAGCATTTGCTTGTCTGTAAAAGATTTCTCCTTTGCGTATGTAGCTTAGTTAGGCTGGATATGAAATTCTGGGTTGGAATTTCTTTACTTTAAGAATGTTGAATATTGACTCCCCAGTCTCTTCTGGTTTGTAGGATTTCTGCTGAGAGGTCTGCTGTTGGTCTGATGGGCTTCCCTTTGTAGGTGACCTGACCTTTTTCTCGAGCTATCTTTAACATTTTTCCTTTCATTTCAACCACGGAGAATCTGATGATTATGTGCTTGGGATGATCTTTTTTAGTATTAATAAAAAGTATTTTACTGGTGTTCTCTGTAGTTTCTGAATTTGAATGTTGTCCTCTCTAGCTAGGTTGGGGAAATTCTCATGGATGATGTCCTGAAATATGTTTTCCAAGTTGGTTGCATTCTCCCTATCTCTTTCAGGGGCACAAATGACTCATAGATTTGGTCTGTTTACATAATTCCATGTTTCTCAGACATTTTGTTCATTTCTTTTCATTATTTTTCTCTATTCTTGTCTGTCTTATTTCAGAAAGCCAATCTTCAAGCTCTGAGATTCTTTTCTTCACTTGGTCTATTCTGCTATTAATACTTGTAATTGCATTACTAAATTCCTGTAGTGTGTTTTTTAGCTCTGTCAAGTTGGTTACTGTTGTTTTTTTTTTCCCTATATACTGGCTATTTTGTCTGTCAGCTTTTGCATTGTTTTATCATGATTTGGAGAGGTGATGCAGTCATTTGAAGGAATGAAGGTACTCTGGCCTTTTGAGTTTTCAGAGTTCTTGCACTGATTTGTTTTTGTGGGATTATCTACCTTCAATCTTTGAGGTTGCTGAACTTTGGAATTTTTTTTTTTTATCCTATTTGATTATTTTGAGGGCTTGATTGTGGTATAAGGTGGATTTAACTGACTGGCTTCATTTCTGGAAGATTTTAGAGGACCAAAGTTCAGCTCTCAACTCCTGCACTGTGTGCTCTAACTCTGGAGGACTTTTATTGGGCCCGAACTTTGTTCTTTGGCTTCTCAAGGTTAAGAATCCACTGCGCTGAAGGGGCCCAAGGTGTGGCAGCCCTGGGAGAGTGCTAGCAGGTGTCAGGATGCCTGCCTCCATGTGGGTATTCACCACAGTGGCAGGGGCAATGAAGCTGTTGTGGGAGTTCCTGCTGGCAACTATGTATGTGGTTGTGCTGGACATGTGTTGGCTTGGGGTGGGATGCTGGCAGGCACAGATCTGGGTGCCTTGCCTGTGCCCCATAAGCAAGAGTGATTGCTCAGTGTGAGGGAGGACTGTTGTTCTCTGCAAAAATGTTTAAAAAAGAAATTGTTTCAAAAATCTATATAAAGCTTTGGATTCTGTAAATCCAAAAGTCATTACTAGTTTATTACTTTACTGACCAGGGATTATGGCACCAGAAGAGGGATCTGTGGTACTGACAATAAGCCATGACTGTGGTTTGCCCTGTACATGGTTTAGCTTTGTTTCTGTATCAGACACACTAGTTTAATTTACAAATGGAGTTTTGAAATACTCAGGACTGTGAATAAGTATTGGGAGGTGGTGTCTGGTGAAAGGCAGACAAACCACAGTAGCTCATTCCTTTTATTGATCTGTGTACAAAGCATTTATGTTGCATCTTAGAAATTAAAATCCTTGATTCACAGAATAGTCTGGTGCAATCTGGAAAGATGTTGTTGCAGTCTCTCAGGAGTAAATACTATGAATTTTTAAACACGCTCCAAGAATAATTTACACGATTCCAAACATTCTAAAGCATCAGGATATACAGTATTTCTTACAGTAGAGGAAACTGCCGAATATTTTAGAAAAATGTAAGACAGAAACTATATGTTGGTAAGAATGCATTTTTAAAGACTATGTGTTTATTTTGTTTGTTTTTAACTGAACAATTATTCACTGAGAGGGGTGTGTGTGTGTGTGTGTGTGTGTGTGTGTGTATGTATGTTTGTGTGTATGTGTGCTGCAGATAGTATTATCCCAAATATCATATTATATAGAGGCTACAACTCAGACTTATGAACTGCTCATACTTGCAACTAACAGCTACCTCACATACCCTCTTGGCATTTCTCTAGTGAAGCTATTGGTGTAATTATTGCTTTTAGGGTTCTGTATTACATTTAAAAAACAACTTCTTTTAATTTTATGATTACTACAGAAATCCCAAAAAATCATACAAAAACACAGAGGGAAAAAAATCTGGCGTTAACCACTAAGTGGATAACTAAGATCAGAGATGAAACTAAAACAGGTAACAATTAACTAAGATCAAGAAGAATTGCAGGTGGTAGAGACATGAAGAACCCTCCAAAAAAAAATCAATGAATCCAGGAGCTGTTTTTATATTTTTGAAAAAATTAACAAAATAGACCACTGGTTAGACTAATAAGATGGACAAGAACAAAATAGACACAATAAAAAATAATAACAGGGGTATCACCACTGACCACACAGAAATACAAACTGCCATCAGAGAATACTATAAACACCTCTATGCAAGTAAACTAGAAAATCTAGAAGAAATGGATAAATTCCTGGACATATACACCCTACCAAGACTAAACCAGGAAGAAGCTGCATTCCTCAATAGACCAATAACAAGCTCTGAAACTGAGGTGTAGTTAATAACCTACCAACTAAAAACATCCAAGACCAGATGGATTCACAGCTGAATTCTACCAGAAATATAAGGGATAGCTGGTCCCATTCCTTCTGAAATTATTCCAAACAATGGAAAAGGAGGGACTCCTCCCTAACTCATTTTATGAAGCCAGCATCATCCTGATACCAAAACCAGGAAGAGACACAGCATAAAAAGAAAACTACAGACCAATAACCCTAATAAACATCGGTACAAAAACCTTCAATAAAATACTGGCAAACTGAATTCAGCAGCACATCAAAACTTATCCATCACGATCAAGTCGGCTTTATCCCTGGGATATAAGGCTGGTTCAACATATGTAAATCAATAAATGTAATCCATCATATAAACAGAACCAAAGACAAAAACCACATGATTATCTCAATAGATGCAGAAAAGGCCTTTGATAAAATTCAACATCTGTTCATGTTAAAAACTCTCAATAAACTAGGTATTGATGGAATATATCTCAAAATAACAAGAACTATTTATGACAAACCCACGGACAATATCATATTAAATGGCCAAAAGGTGGAAGCATTCCCTTTGAAAACCAGTACAAGACAAGGATGCCCTCTCTCACACTCCTATTCAACATAGTATTGGAAGTTCTGGCCAGAGCAATCAAGCAAGAAAAAGAAACAAAGGTATTCAAATAGAAAGAGAGGAAGTCAAGTTGTCTCTGTTTGCAGGTGACATGATTTTATATTTAGAAAACCTCATCATCTCAGCCCAAAAACTCCTTGAACTGAAAGGCAACTCCAGCAAAGTCTCAGGATACAAAATCAATGTGCAAAAATAATAAGTATTACTTTACACCAACAATAGGCAAGCAGAGAGCCAAATCAAGAATGAACTCCCATTCACAATTGCTACAAAAAGAATAAAATACCTAGGAATACAACTAACAAGGGATGTGAAGGACCTCTTCAAGGAGAACTACAAATCACTTCTCAAGGAAATAAGAGAGGACACAAGCAGATTTAAAAAAAAATTCAATGCTCACAATGCTCATGGTTAGGAAGAATAAATATTGTGAAATTGACCATACTGCCCAAAGTAATTTATAGTCAATGCTATCGCCATCAAGCTACCATTGACTTAATCACAGAATCGGAAAAAACTACCTTCAACTTCATATGGAACCAAAAACAGCCTGCATAGCCAAGACAGTCCTAAGCAAAAAAAAATAAAAAAAAAAAAAAAATCATACTACTTGACTTCAAACTATACTACAAGTCTACAGTAATCAAAAAAGCATGGTACGGGTACCAAAACACAGCTATAGACCAATGGAACAGAACAGAGACCTCAGAAATAATGTCACACATCTACATCCATCTGATCTTTGACAAACTTGACAAAAACAAGAAATGGGAAAAGAATACCCTATTTAATAAATGGTTTGGGAAAACTGGCTAGCCATATGAAGAAAGCTGAAACTGGATTTCTTTTTTATACCCTATGCAAAAATTAACTCCTGATGGATTAAAGATTTAAACATAAGACCTAACATCATAAAAACTCTAGAGGAAAACCTAGGCAATAGCATTCAGGACATAGGTGTGTGCAAGGACTTCATGTCTAAAACACCAAAAGCAATGGCAACAAAGGCCAAAATAGGCAAATGGGATCTAATTAAACTTAAGAGCTTCTGCACAGCAAAAGAAACTGTCAGTAGAGTAAACCAGCAACCAACAGAATGGGAAACCATTTTTGCAATCTACACATCTAACAAAGGGCTAATATCCATAATCTACAAAAAGCTTAAACAAATTTACAAGAAAAAAACCAAACAACCCCAACAAACAGTGGGCAAAGGATATGAACAGACACTTCTCAAAAGAAGACATTTATGCAGTTAACAAACATCTGAAAAAAAGCTCATCGTCACTGGTCATTAGAGAAATACAAATCAAAACCACATTGAGACACCACCTCATGCCAGTTAGAATGGCAGTCATTAAGAAATCAGGAGACAACAGATGCTAGAGAGGATGTGGAGAAATAGGAATGCTTTTATACTGTTGGTGGGAGAATAAATTAATTCGACCCTTGTGGAAGACAGTGTGGTGATTCCTCAAGGATCTAGAATAGAAATACCATTTGACCCAGCAATCCCATTACTGGGTATATATCCAAAGCTTTATAAATCATTCTATTATAAAGACACATGCACATGTATGTTTATTGCAGCACTGTTCACAATAGCAAAGACTTGGAAAAAACCCAAATGCCCATCAATAATAGACTGGATCAAGAAAACGTGGCACACATACACCGTGGAATACTATGTAGCCATAAAAAAGGATAAGTTCCTGTCCTTTTCAGGGACAAGGATAAAGCTGGAAACCATCATTCTCAGCAAACTGACACAAGAACAGAAGACCAAACACTACATGTTCTCACTCATAAGTCAGCATCGAATAATGAGAACTTAAGGACACAGGGAGGGGAACATCACACACTGGGGACTGTTGGGGGTTGGGGGGCTAGGGGAGGGATAGCATTAGGAGAAATACCTAATGCAGATGACAGGGCGATGCATGCAACAAACCACCAGGGCACGTGTATACCTATGTAAGAAAACGGCATGTTCTGCACATGTACCCCAGAACTTAAAATATAATAATAAAAAATGAAGTTTGATATTATATCAAGTATACTTTCTGACCACAATGGAATAAAATAAGAAATTATTAACAGGAGAAATTTCAGATGATTTATAATACATGGAAATTAAATAATATGCTTTTGAAAAACCAATGGATCAACGAAGAAATTAAAATATTTCTCAAACAAAAATGAAAATACAACATACCAAAAGCTTGTGATATAGCAAAAACAGTCTAAGAAAGAATCTGTAGGCAATAACTGCCTACATTAAATAATACAGATCTCAAACAAACAACCTTTTTGTGCACTTACAGAAACTAGAAAAACAATAAAAAACAAAACCCAAAGTCAGTAGAAGGAAGGAAATAATAAAGATCAAGGTAGAAATAAATGAATTAGAGACTAGAAAAATCATAGAAAAAAAAAAAACAAAATTGACAAATCTCTAGTAAGACTAAGAAAAAAAGCAAACTATAATAAATAAAATGAAAAATGAGATATTACAACTGATACCACTGTAATAAAAAGTTTCAGAAGAAGCTATTGTAAGCTTATGTTCCAAAATTGGATAATATAGATGTGGATAAATTTCTAGAAATATACCTTCTACCAAAACTGATTTAAGATGAAATAAAATATCTGAAAAGACCAATATCAGGTAAGAAGAATAAATAAACAATTTAAAAAAGTAAAGTCCCACACCAGATGGCTATATTGCTAAATTCTACCAAAATATACATATATATATATATATATATATATATATGTATATGTATATTTTTTGAGATGAAATCTTGCTCTGTCACCCAGGCTGGAGTGCACTGGCAGGGTCTCCACTCACTGCAACTTGCACCTCCCAGGTTCAAGTGATTCTCAGGCCTCAGCCTCACAAGTAGGTAGACTTACAGTCATGCGTCCCCCACACCTGGCTAATTTTTGTATTTGTAGTAGAGATGGGGTTTTCCCATGTTGGCCAGACTGGACTTGAGCTCCAGACCTCAAGTGACCTGCCTGCCTTGGCCTCCCAAAGTGCTGGGATAACAGATGAAAGCCACCGTGCTTGGCTGAATACTAGCAAACATTTAAAAACGGAACTAATATCAAGTTTTCTCAAACTGTTGCAAAAAATCAAAGAAGAAGCCCTTCTGAACTCATTTTATGAGGCCAACATTATCCCAATACCAATGCCATTTAAAGACACAATTTAGGAAATAAGAAATATCCCTGATAAACATAAATACAAAAATCCTAAACAAAATACTAGCAAAGCAAATTCAACAGCACATTGAAAAGATCATTTGCCAGAATCCAGTAGGACTTATTGCAGATACATATGCATTGTTCAACATGTGTAAGTAAATAAACATAAATACATTTAACAGAATGAAAGACGTGATTATTTCAATAGATGCAAAGAAATAATTTGACAGAATTTAATATCCTTGCATGAGAAAACTCTTCAACAAATTAGGTACAAAAAAACGTACTTCAACACAATAAAAAACATATATGGAAAAATGAAATGTAACATCATACTCAAGGAGGGAGAAAGTTAAAGCTTTTCCTCTAAAATCAGGAGAGACATTCATGCTCACTTTTGCCATTTTTATTTAATATAGTACTCTTATATCATAGAGCAATTAGGCAAAGGAAAGAAATAAAAGACAAGCAAATTATAAATAAGTCAAATAGAATTTGTTTGCAGACAACATGGTCTTATATATGGAAACCCATCAAACTTTTCACTAAAAAGCTCGTAGAATGAATAAACAAATTCAGTTAATTTGCAGGATACAAATCATCATACAAAAATCAGTAGCATTTCAATATACTAGCAGTAAACTACCTGAAAAAGAAAAATCAATGCCATTTACAAAAGCTACAAAAAATAAAACGTTTAGACATATAGTTTATCAAGGAGGTGGAAAGTTCTCTACATTGAAAACTGTAAAACATTGAGGAAAAGTAAAAGACACGAAGAGTTCATGACCAAGAATGCAAAAGCAAATGCAATAAAAACAAAGATAGGACTTAATTAAACTAGAAAGCTTCTGCACAGCAAAAATCAGCAGAGTAAATAGACAACCTGCAGAGTAGGAGAACATTTTCGCAAACTATGCAGCCAACAAAGAACTAATATCCAGAATCTACAAGGAACTCAAACAAATCAGCAAGAAAAAAACAACTAATCCTAATCAAAAAGTGGTCTAAGGACATGAATAGACAATTCTCAAAAGAAGATACACAGATTACCAAAAAACATATGGAAAAATGTTCAACACCACTAATGATCAGGGAAATGTAAATAAAAACCACATTGTGATACCACCTTACTCCTGCAAGAGTGGTCATAATTAAAAAATAAAAAAAAATAACAGATATTGTCATGGATGTAGTGAAAAAGGAACACTTTTACACTGCTAGTAGGAATGTATACTAGTACAACCATTATGGAAAATAGTATGGAGATTCCTAAAAGAACTAAAAGTAGATCTACCATTTGATCCAGCAATTCTACTACTTGTTATCTACCCAGAGGAAAATAAGTCATTATACAAAAATGACACTTGTGGGGAGGGATAACGAGGGGGAAAACTATTAGATATAGGTGATGGAGGTATGGAGGCAGCAAACCACCTTGCCATGTATGTACCTATGCAACAATCTTGCATGATTTGCACATGTACATCAGAACCTAAAGTACAATAAAAAAAAGAAAAAGACACTTGCATGTACATGTTCACATGCTGTACAATGCACAATTGCAAAAATATGAAACCAGCCCAAATGCCTATCAATCAATGAGTGGATAAAGAAAATGTGGCATATATATATATATATGCATGCCATGGAACACTATTCAACCATAAAAGGAAACAAAATAATGGCATTCTCAGCAAACTGGATGGAATATGAGACCATTATTCTAAGTGAACTCGGGAATGGAAAATCAAACATCGAATGTTCTCACTTATAAGTGGAAGCTAAGCTATGAGGACTGAAAGGCATAAGAATGATACAATTGTCTTTGGGGATTTGAAGGAAGGGTAAGAAGGAGGTGAGGAATGAACGACTACACTGTACATTGCTCGGGTGATGGGTGCACCAGATTCTCTCAAACCACCACTAAAGAACTTATCCATGCAACCAAGCACTATCTATTTCCCCAAAATGATTGAAATGTAAAAAAAAAAAAAAGACACAAATAAATTGCAACTTATTCTGTGTTCATTAATTGGGAGAATAAATATTGTTAAAATTTCTGTGCTGTCCAAAGTGATTCAACGCAATCCTTTTCAAAATACCAATGACATTCTTCACAGAATCAGATAAACTATCCTAAAATGTGTGTGAAACCACAAAAAACCCTGAATGGCTAAAGCAATGTTAAGCGAAAAGAGCAAAGCTGGTGGCACTACCCTATCTGGTATCACAATGTACTACAGGGTTTTAGTAACCAAAACAGCATGGTACTGGCATAAAAAAAAAGACACATAGCCCAATGGAATAGAGTTGAGAATCCAGAAATAAAACCATGTACTTACAGAAAATTCATTTTTGACAAAGATCTCAAATATGTCCATTGGGGAAAGGACAGTCTCTTTAATAAATGGTGATTGGGAAACTGGATGTCAACATGCAGAAAAATAATATTAGTCTCTTATCTTACTCAAAATGGCTAAAAGAATTATTAACTCAAAATTGATGAAAGAATGAATGTAAGACCTGAAACTATAAAATTACTAGAAGAAAACATGGGGGGAACTGGGTGATCTTGGTCTGGGCAGACATTTTTGATGCAATCCTCAAAGCATGGGCAACAAAAGTAAAAATAGGCAAATGGGATTATTTGTCTAAATATGCTAAATAACTTCTGCACAGCACAGTAAATATTCAACAGAATTCTTGAACAGTCTACAAAATGGAGAAAGTATTTGCAAACTGCATATATGGTAAGAGGTTAATATTGGCAGCCTTTGGTGGCTCACACCTGTAATCCTAGCACTTTGGGAGACCCAGCAGGGAGAATCACTTGAGTCTAGGAGTTCGAGACCAGCCTGGGTCACATAGGGAAGCACATTTTCTACAAAAAAATTTAAGTGTTAGCCAGGTGTGGTTGCACTGGCCTGTGATCCCTGCTATTCAGGAGATTTAGGTGGGAGAATTGCTTTACCCCAGGAAGTCAAGGCTGCAGTGGGCTATGATTGCAGCACTGCACACAAGCCCAGGTGACAATGCAAGACCCTGTCTCAAATAATAATAATAATAATAATAATATGGAAAATATTAAAGGAACTCAAGCAACCCAAAAGCAAGAAAATAAATAATTCAATATATAAATGAACAAAGGAACTAAATAGATATTTCTCAACAAAGACATATAGTTGATCATCAGATTCATGAAAAAATGTTTCACATCAGTAGTTCTCAGGGAAATACAAATTAAAACTGCAACATGATATCACTTTGCACCTGTTAGAAGGGCTATTATCAAAAGAACAAAAGATGCCTATTGGTGACGTTGTGGAGAACAAAAGACCCTTGCATAGTTTGGGTGGAAATGTAAATTAGCTTAGTGATTATGAAAAACAGTGGGGAAGTTCCTAAAAAAACTAAAAATAGAACTACCATATGAACTGGCAATCCAACTACTGGGTACATATCCAAAGGAAATAAAATCAGTACATCAAAGAGATATTTGTACTCCATGTTTTTTGCCCCATTATTCACAATAGCCAAGATAGGGAAGCAGACTGTGTACATCAATAGGCAAATGGGGAAATAAAATGTGATGCATGTACATACAAAATGGACTATTATTCAGTCTAAAAGAAGAAGGAAATATTGATACTTAGGACTGCATAGATAAACTTGGAGAACATTATGTTAAATGAAATAAGCAAGGCACAGAAAGACAAATACTGGAAGATCTCACTCATAAGTGGAATTTTAAAAAGTTGATCTCATTCAAGTAGAGTAGAATAGTAATTACTAGAAAGCAGGGTGTTTAGCAGGGACAGAGGTTTAGGGAGATGTTGATGAAGATACAAAATTTCAGTTAGGCAACAGAAATAAGGTCAAGAGATTTATTGTACAACATGGTGACTACAATTAATAATACACTTCATCCTTGAAAATTTAAAGGAGAGTGGATATAATGTGTTCTTAACACAAAATGCTAATTATGTGAGGTAATGCATATGTTAATTAGCAAGATTTAGTCTTTCCACAGTGTATACATACTGTAAGAAATTACGTTTTATACAACAAATATATGCAATTTTATCTGTCAACAAAAGAAAAAAAGAAAATCTTTGTAAGTTAAAAAAAAGACCCTCTAATCAATAAAAACAAACCTGGCAACATATTTGCAACTAATATTGCAAATAAAATCTAATATCTATACCCCTTAAAGAAATCTTAAACACGAAAATAAGACCAATAGAATTATTTTCAAAATCAGAAAAACTTATATAATTAGATAAGTTTACAGTAAGAAAAACACAAATGTTTCTTAAATGTAGTCACACAAACAATATATAAATATTCAAAATGTTGGTGAAGTAACATATTTAATAACTACAGAAGTTCACAAATATTTTAAAGTTCTTTATTAGACATCATGGCCATGATTATAGAAAACAAGTCATTGCAACTGCTTAGGTGAAAATTTTCTAAAGACAGGGTACAGTGGTTCACACTTGTAATTTTGGCAGGTCAAGACAGGAGGCTAGGAGTTCAAGACCAGCCTTGTCAACATACGAGATGCTAACTTAACAAAAAAGGAAAAAATCTAGCCAGGCTTGATGGGTCATGCCTATAGTCCCAGATACTTGGGAGGCTGAAAAGTGTGTATCACCTGAGCCCAGGAGTTCAAAGTTGCAGTGAGCTATTATTGTGCAAAGAATGAGACCATGTCTCAAAAAAAAAGAAAATCTAATCTCTATAATGGAGAATTTAACATACTATTCATTGTAATCCTATTCAAAATCTCAATTTTTTTTATATTAACAAATTTATTCTAAAGTTTATATAGAGAGACAAAACACCCAGGGTAGCCAATGTGATATTGAAGGAGAACGAAGTGGTAGGACTGACACTCTGTAACTTCAAGATATCATATCAAGCTATGATAATCAAGACAATATGGTATTGGTGAAATAATAGATGAATAGAGATTAATGGAAACAGAATATACAGTCTAGAAATATATAGTCAACTGATCTTGCAATATCCAAAAATGATCAAAATCTTTAAATTTCTAGAAAATACTATAGTAGAATATCTAGGTACAACATCAAAGGCATTTTCTATGAAATGAAAAATTAATAAGCTAGACTTTACTAAAATTAAAAAAGGCATTTCCTACAAAAAGATACTGTCAAGATAATAAAAGTAAAAGCCAAGGGAAGATGGGAACTCTCTGTACATCTCACTCAATTTTGCTATGCACTTTGGGAGGCCAAGTAGGGTGTATCACAAGGTCAAGAGATCGAGATCATTCTGGTCAACATGGTGAAACCCTGTCTCTACTAAAAATACAAAAATTAGCTGGGTGTGGTGGCGTGCACCTGTAATCCCAGCTACTTAGGAGGCTGAGCCAGGAGAATGCTTGAACCCAGGAGGCAGAGGTTGCAGTAAGTGGAGATCACACCTCCAGCCTGGGGACAGAGTGAGACTATGTCCCCAAAAAATAAAAAAATAAAAGCATAATATAAAAAATAGTTACAGTAAACTCTAAATTTTAAATATTGTAGGATTGTTTCTAAAAATAAATGTTTAGATCTGCCTATGTAAACATCAAGATGCAATTATAGCTCAGTAGCAACAAGAATTAACTAATGCCTCAGTTATGGTCTCCAGGTATCTTCCCCAACTTAAAAGAGCCAAGGATCCTTAAGGAAATGACAAACTCTGGGTCTTTGTCAGAATGCATGAAATTAACCTGGAATATCTTATGCAACAAAGCAAGTAACATATCACAGCTAGATTAAAGGGGTTGCTGTTAGCCAAAGATAGGGTAGTTTGAGCACTGAAGAGAATGACTAACATCTATTCAATAAGGTAAATCTATTAAAAATCCAATTCTTCCTGAACAGTTAACTAGGTCACAAAATACTGCAATCTTAAAATTGGCAATCAAAAAAAAAATAATTAAAAGTTTATCTTGTCTTTTCTAAAATAACTGTATTTTAGGATAACAAAATAAGCTCTGTTTGATAAGAAAAATTTTTCTCTACAGAAGTCCAGTTACTAATTGTGGAAAGAATTAGAAAATAATAATTTTGAAAGCTTTAACAACAAAAAAAACCCCGAATTTAAACAAATCTTCTTAATGTGGAACTGTTTTACAAAGTGCTTATAGAAAAGTTTATACATCCAATAATTCGGCTTAACATCACTAAGAATGAGACAATTATCTGTGATGTGACAAAATATGAAGTTCATAGCACCACCCCTAAAAGGTTTTTAATCAAAACATTTTAACCAAAATCGAATCAAACCACCAGAGTAGCATTTCATTCCTACTCACAGGAATATTATTAGTAGAATTTCAAATTAACATCACAAAAGAATTAACAATTTAAATGCTAGCTACAAACAAATGAACATATGAAAGCGTGCTTTCCAACCATTTGGAAATAAATTGAAAACAGATATCAAGTGATACCACTAAAATATTTTTAATTTTGTTATGGGTGGTGATAGTATTGCTGCTATGTCATAAAACAGTCATTTTTTCAAAGATGTAAACTGATTGAAATAATCAATGGCAGGACGAAGCGGATTTGCTCTAAAATATTTCAGCTGCAAAAACCCAACAAACACATAGTAAGGGTGGAAAAAGCTAGAGCTCCAAATTACTGATAGTTAATTATTCTTGGTTATGAGACTTTAAAGGTTTATTACACCGTTCTTTCCACTTTGATATTACATATTTGTATTATTACACAGTAAACAAATAAATTACATGTAAACAAATATACAGCTAAAAGAATGAGATGGAAACAGATTGGCAGAAAGAGAAGAACAGGGAGTCACAGTTCAAAATGAGATCTGGAGAAGACAAATATCGAATAAAATCAATGCCAGGAATCCTTAAGTTTATGGTCAACTGACAAAAAATAGCAATGATAAAATCTGGAGCAAGACAAAAAGAAAATCCATCAGTGCAATACAGTTAGCTCTGCCTTTGACTTGCAATCTTGAGAGACAGTAGCAAAGATATTTTCCAAAAGTTTTAAAAAGTGTGGGTTGCTTTATGCATAAACTATCAGTATGGCTAATGCTCTGACCTAGGAACCCAGTACTACACAATGGATCCTGAAGTATCTCCAGCTATTCCTAGTAGAACGTAGGAAGATAAAAATGTAAACGGAAAACAATAACTCTAGTGGAAATTCTAGGATAAATTCCTAAGCACAGGTCATAGACATTAAAGCTGAGACACATGAATACTAATGTACCTTGGGCCAGATTCATGACAATGCAACTAGTTAAATAAGAATTTCTAAAAGGGACTTGAAATCTGAAGGTCTCAAAATTGAGGAAGTAGGATACCTATGCTGCACAACTGCCGCACGTCCATTCACCTTCCCATGGACGATAGAAAGCAGCTACTTCTCCTAGTCTTCAAAAGACCAGTTACTCCCAAGGTGAATTTAAGAGAAGGTTCATTTTTCATGGAATTCAAACAAACTATCAATATAAGAAGTAACAATACCAAAAATTAACAATGCTTTCCAGCTGCCCTTTGGCCCACAAAATAAGGAACTGGAGGACCACTAGATTGAGAAAAGATATAATAATTTCAACACCCCAGTAAAAACTGAACAGGAAGTGGCACAGGTCATTGAGATTAGCTGTGGATCCTGCAGGTCACAGAGGAATGGAGTTGATTTTTTTCTAGTCAGGTAAGCAGCACGACTTTGCAAGGGAGTTCTAACAGCCATAACAAAAAAATATCACTGACAAGAAACCCTATATGCCAACTCATATGCCATTGGAAATAAATATATATGAGGATATTCTTAAAGGCCAAAGTAATTGTAATCATAATTTCTAGTACATCCCTACCATTCAAAGCGTAATCTCCTGGGTCTCTTTTATGAGAGCACTAATTTCATTCATGTGGAAGCCACCATCACCAGGTAACCACCTCCCAAAGGCCCTATTTCCTAATGTTTCTTGTTAAGGATTAGAAGGTCAACATCTGAATTCTCAGGGAGCACAAACATTCAGTTCAAAGCAGGTCTCAAATTTATGAAATCTGAAAATGGGAAGAACAGAATTCTACTTTGTTTACTGTCAGAAAATGTACAGTATCCTGAGAAATAAAACCTTGTGGTGTTGCAAGCTAGAGACTTCAAACATGTCAATAAATGCAGGCATGTATTTTCTGGCTGATTTAGCATATAAGACTAGTAAATCACATGGCCTCAGCTGTTGCTTTTTTGTTAAAATTTCTTTCACTGAAAAAGAGTATTTTTTTTAATTCAGAAGCAACAATTTATGGTTTAATAAGGTTTAACAGATGTGGGAACATATGAATGAAACTAAAAATGAAACAGGATGGGAAGGATAATATGTCTAATGAAGAATATGTCTAATACTGCTACTATGCAGAATATGTATAATCTCTCACTATTTTGGAAAGTCTCCAATGTAATTAATTAGTTTTCTATCTGTTCTTCTCCCCAAGGTACCTGCAAAGAAAAAAAGAAAACCACAGCAGGCATGTAACTTATTCCCCTCTTCCTTGGGGACACCTAAGTAAATGTTGAACTAATAAATTTCCTTGTAAACATGCTAAGGTTATTTTACTAGCAGGAAGGTAGCCAAGGAAATTATCTAAAAATGCTTTTAGCAGGATGTACCTGATCTATCTAGACTGCTCTTCTGAAATAAACCTGGCTGTAAAGTAGTAGTCATGTACATTCTCTTGCCTATGTGATTCATAGAATATAAAAACTAAGAAGTCATAAATTTAAACAGCATCCTCTGAACTGACACCTACTTTAGTAGGTGGGCTGTTTTAGTGCTGGGCTGAAAGCAAAGCATCTACTAATGCTGAAATAAACAATTTAAAAATTGTGTCTGATTAATTTAGGCTACAATAGAGAAATGTTATTTCCATGTCTATATTTATTCATACCATTTCTATTGTTAGTATATTTGATGACGTGTGAGATTGATGATTCCTGAGAATATGTAACAATTTAAATGTTGTGTCAATAAATATATTATATTGTGGAGTGGGGGTGAGGTGGAAGATTCTCCCACAAATGAGAACATATTCATCAATGGCATTATCAGATGATATTTTAAGCATCCATATTATTCAGCAACAGAATTTTCTCCTTTCTACAACTATAACATCTTATTCATAATCTCATTCATTGACACATTGAATCCTCAAATCCATTATGCTTATTATGAAGAATTTATCTCCCTTTTTCTGTCACTGTATGGATCACAAATATATACCAAGATGCTGGACTCAGGCTTAGTAGTCCATGAACTATCAACCTGTCTCTTTCCCAAGGTTCTTTATTACAATTTTCCATTTTTTCCAGCCATAATAGCCTGGGGTGAGGGGAGGGATTACTCTTTTAAGTGTAGCCAACACCAAATAGAGAGCTTTCCATTATTCTCACTTCTTCCAAGTTGGCATTATAACGGTGGCTGTTTTAGTGTGTTCTAGTTCCTATAACAAAAATACTACAGATTGGATGTCTTAATCAACAAACATTTATTTGTCACAGTTCTGGACGTCCAAGATCAAAGCTCCAAAATATGTAGTATGTAGGGGCAGCCTGCTGTGAGGCTTTCAGACTTCACCTTCTCCCTATATGCTCTCATGGCCTAGAGAAATAATCTCTCTCATGCTTCTTTATAAGGGCACTAATCACATTTATGAGGGAGTGACTCTCATAGCATAATTATTTCCCAAAGGCCCCACCTCACTGGGGAGGTGGGCTTCCAAATACTATCATGCTGGGGATTAGGCTTCAATCATATAAATTTTTGGAGAATACAAGCATTCAGTTCATAGCAGTGGTTCAATAAATTGAGTCAAACAGCATACACAAATGTACTAAACTCTAGAGTATACTACAAGTACTGTATATCTTCATCATGAAACTATTATTTTAACA
Source organism: Cheracebus regulus (assembly GCA_963574635.1). NCBI lineage: Eukaryota > Metazoa > Chordata > Mammalia > Primates > Pitheciidae > Cheracebus > Cheracebus regulus. The sequence continues at coordinate 25,260 of CAUYQU010002541.1, read as the reverse complement.
CTGCAATATTAATTTATTCTTTGGAAAAAGCTACAGGAAAAGTTAATTGTTTATGTGAATGTGCTAGGAAAAGTAAAGTACAGGCTATTAAGACAGAAGGACAAGTCATTCTAGAGATTATCAACAAGGCAAAGGTCACATTTCTATTGCTGACTTTGGGTCCTTTCTTTTATTCATACATGCACCCAGCCTGATCCAATAGTGCCAAGAATAAATACTGATCATTTTGAAGTTACAAGTGATATCAAATGAGATTTAGAAGGATTAAGTACAGGTTACCTATACTCTAGTCAATAAGGAGATAGCATAAAAATAAGACCAATAATGGGTATGGGCTTTCCCAAATTAGAAAGAAGTGCTTCTTTCTTCAAAACAGTTTCCTTACAACTGATAAAATGATTTCCATAATAAATATATATGTGACACATGATATTCATGATATCACATAAGATGGTACAGTGTAACACTAAATAACTTTACATGGTATATCTAAATGTAGTACTTATATGTCTTATTTTTCTCTCTTACATTTACAAGACAATTATAAATATTAACCATATCATTTTTTTCTCTTACCTTTCTCTGCTATATAATCTAGGTTGAGTAGTGATTAGATTATAGTTGGATCTACATGCTATAAAATAATAATATAGAATACCTAGAAGAATATATTTATTGCCACCTAGATATGGATAAAATGGCAAATATGATTTTGGATCACTTCCATGGATACAAGATTCAGTGTGCTTTCATAATTATGTAATTATGCTCAGGAAGAGTATGCTTTATTATTACCAGTTCTCTTTTGAAGTTTCAGGAGAAACATTTTCATGGATTTTGAACAGGCAAAAATATAAAATGTGGAGATGATTGTGATATACCATATCACACTCCTTCCAGGATGCCTTCCTATGCATAACACAGAGGTTTCAGAGGTTTTAAAGGTTGAACACTGCACTTCCTATGTCCATGCATTTCCATGAACTTTGTGGCTAGAGTTCTGAATGTAAATAAGGCTTTTACATATTTAGATGCACTTATACAAGAAGTGGTAGGTACAATTAACATAGAGGTTATTTTCCTACTTCTTTCTGCAAGTTTTCTTCAGTTATGCAAGGTTCTGGAGACATCAAGTTACCCTGTGCCACTGATGCAATCATCATTGTCCATCTTCAATTTCATTCAGGATGAGGCAGTGGTTTTAGCTTCTTTTTATCCTTTCATATCAGCTATAGTTAAAGTCTTAAATTCAGAGTTCTTGTGTTAACTAACATGTGGAACCTTATTTGATAGGTAAGAATATTTAATAGGACTCATTCGTGGTATCCCTCCCTAAAGCCTGGTCCTTTATTTTTTTCAACAATATAGTAAATATTTAATATTTTCCAACTAAATGTTTTTTTAATTTAAAACACCTAAAATTTCTTTTATTTATTGTCTTGAATCCAGGCTGGTATGGTAGGTGATACCAAAAATGGGTTAAAATGTAAGGTATTGGCTAGTTATTGGTGGCATAAGGCAAAGAACCATAATTATTTGTTAGTCTATTGCAAAATATTTGGTGAAACTGAAATCTGTGTTATTCTCAGTGGCTGTCCATGTTACTGAGAGGTTGAGCATTAGTAGAACTAGTTTGTAAGCCTCAAAATATAACTGTGTGCTGGCTCCTGCTTTTGACTTGAACAAATTACTTTAAGAAGAAAATTAAGTGAGGCTCACTGTGGCTGTGAAGTAGCCTTAGCAAGTGATAATACAGCAAGGGTTTTTAAGGCCTGAGCATTTGTCACACGCAATTGGAGGCAGTCCAAGGTCAAATACTAGGTATAAGATGGGACCTTCCCACCAAAATCATTAATTTTAGGTACCCTAAAGTTTGCCACCATGAATTTAAGAAAGATAAAGGAAAGGGCTCAGCACAAAGGCATTGATGGTAGACAAGAAGGGTTCAATGTTTTGTCTAGATAAGTCCTTTGGCTACATTCATTCCCCAAAGAACTGAATGAAAGAAAATAGGTCCAAAGCCAAGTCAGTTTCTAGGGTCTTATATTGCCAAAGAAACCGCAAGTCTGGCCTGCAAATGATAGTAGTTGTTCAAATTTTAAAGCAAACCTTGGGCTCTAAACCTGCACCAGATGGAAGCCTGCTGGGAAAGCTGTGCAGCTTCATATTTGCATTGTGCCTGCAGATGAGATTGAGTGAGAAGAATTCCTCCAGTAAGCAAAGCCAGGGGCTACAGAACACAGCAGAAAACAAAGTCAACCCAGAGAACAAAACCAGTTTGTCCACAAATATTTTGCTCTACTGCCAAAGCAGGGACTTTTCAAAATTCCTGCCCAATGGTATTTTATAACTCCTATGAACAAGAGACTGTTGGGTGTTTCTTATTCTTTTGTTCTCTTAATGGAAATTTTTGTTGAACCTACCTTGTTTATACAGCATAGTTGGATATTAGCTAGAACGTATGAAGGCATATTTCCACTGTATTTTCAGTCACTAGGCTACAAATAGCTGCATCCAAACTCATGAAGAGGTCTATACAACACTTAGAAATCTTAAACGATGAAGATGTGATGATTATCAATCTTTAATTTCTTCATTTCATGGAGGTTTTTTTTGCAATTGTGAAAGTATTAATGGATCTTTGGTAGCAGAAGCAGAGCTTATTACTATTCTACATGCAATGTCCTCTTTTTTCTGTTGAGTAAATGCCCCTGAATTTTAGGTAGGCATATGGTGACCAAGCAGGCCAGACATACGTTCTCCCATTGAAGCCACAAGAATGATAAGTTCTTGGCAATGAGTATGTGAAGAGAAATTATCAGTTTTTAACAGTAGTATAAGAATTTCATTGACAGAGATACAATTATATTTTCATCTCTATCCTTTCACCAAAGTTATAGTAATACTTCATTATATTTACTCTACATTCAAAGCACTTAAATATATTTTTAGATATCTGCCCACTCCTTCTAATTTTGTGAATAAATAAAAATTTTTGTGAGAAGGTAGTGAATGAGAGTTAGAACAGAGGGAGATCAAATGATAAATGAATGCTAGAAAGACTCTTTTTTGGTCACAATTATGAGAAATTTGAAGAGTGAAACTTTAGATGGCCTTCCTATGGACCATGAAATGTGGAGAAAAATAAAGTGTTTGCCATATATTCATGCTTCATTTATACAGATGTAATCTAGGTAATTAGTTAAATTAATGTAAAAAACTCTTATGTATTTCATCTTTCATTTCTGATAGGTGGAAGGGTAGAGCTCTTTTATGACACTATTATGTTTGAGACAAAGCACGCATCTTTGAGGTCTGACATTCCTTGCAAAGACAAATTTTTATGTTTTCTAAAAAATATTTTCTTTGCAAAAATGAGAAATGTGAAGTCATTATAAATATGCTTTTAAGAGTGTTTTGAATTTACAGAAAATACAATGACATGGATGAAAGTATAGGCATACTTCTGTTGCTTAGCAAATTCTCATAGCAGTGTCAGAATCTAAATCTTGTGTAAAAGTGATGTGCATTTATGGTAGACACTCTGCGAACCATTAACTGCTTTGTGTATATGTATAAGCAGCTTTAAGTAATTTGTGGTAAAAGCCACAGTGCTAATAAATTTTCATATCTTAAATAACTCAGTGCTGGTAAGTTTGTGGAGCCATTTTTAAAATTTCAACCTAAAGACAGTTTTATCTGCTCCCTGTTTATTTTTTCTTTTTTTCCCACTATTTCCAAACTTAGTCTAGTTAAATATATTTAGTTTATTTACTGCTTTGAGTCTTCACATTCAATCTCTATTTCTGTAGATAGTCTGATGAATGCATAAGTATCACAAAAACTATGAAAATTTAAATTTTAGGAGGTACTCTTTCTGAAACCAGGCTAGTGAGCATGGCAATTGTACTAAATCTGCCTTTTCTGTAGTATTCCAGCAACTTGGAAATACCTTGACTAGGGCATTTATTTGACTATAACATGCACAGAATGATATACATTTTGGGGCATGTGAACCAGCAAAATTTGTTTGCATTGTAGTTAGATACCCTGTGAATATTTTTTTGCACATTTTGTCTATTAGATATGTATACAGATGCCTGTTATTATAAACAAATTTGCAAGGAAACTTTATTTCAGTGCTTGGACATAATAAGAGTATATGACATTTTTATATATTAACAAAAGAATGTGTGTGTGTATATATATATAAAACATTTAAAAATATTTATTTAAATGATTAATCTATATAGATGTATTCATATCTCTTTCTTCATATACATATTACATGTACAGTTATAAACTACATATATATCATTTATCTATTGACTTCCCATCTTTGGAATATTAAAGCTTACTTCACTTATAGTCACTCTACTATCATGTTTTCTATATTCATATTATTTACATTATCTACTTAGCTAACTTAACTCCATTAGTTAGTTTAAATTAACATATTTTATAGACTATCTGTATTCAAATCCTGACTGAAACTCTCTCTCTGTTTTACTCTGTCTTTTATTTCTTTTGCTCTATCTAGATAAACAGTTAGACAAATGATACATAGATATAGAAAGATATATAGATGTGTATTTAAAATGTATTTAATTTGAGAAAGTTAAATAATTTTTTTATGTCACGGTTTTCTATTCTGTAATGTCATGTCAACTACCTATGTTGAAGGCAGTTATGTGGATTATGTGAGAGAATGCATATGAATTGATTAGAACCATGCCTGGCATTTTATAAATACTTAATATAGTTATCTAACACTATAATCATTATTATCAGTAATCCTATAGGATTATACTAATATCTCTACAATAATTGCATTCTTACTTTTGGTTATATCTACTATAGTTAGCTTAACATCAGGCCATGATTACCTCGTTGGATTCTCCTATTATTCTCTGTTCCAGACAAGGTGACTTCCAATTACATTCAGGCACACAAAGACTTTTTGAATTATTAAGATACAATAATTTAATATTTATTTCTATGGATATAATTAGACTTATACTTTGTAGATGAATTGACCTTCAAAATTAAAAATCTGTGAAAATATGATGCTTCCTGCATTATGACTAAGTAAACATTGCTGAATACACAATTACAATTGAGGAATAGAAGGACATTGTCTGTATAATGGCTTCCTTGTTTCCTTTCTTACACAGTTCAAGAGAAAACATCTAAAATGTTAATTTAAAATATTTTTGAATTGTCTAGTATTCAAACATCTGTCCCATTTGCTTCATAAATTGGCCATACTTTCTTTTTAATGATTCTCACTTAAGATTACTAATACTTTTTTGCTTATACAGTGAACAAATGTCTTCACTCTATTTGAACTGTCCATCTACTAAATAAAGCTGCAATTTTCTGAGCCTTTATCTTCCTGCTTTATTCTGACCCAGCTGCTTTCTAGGGCTAAAGTATGTCAAAATCCAGATAATTTAGTCCATTGTGCTTTTGTTGTGGTCTAATATTTAATTTGTATATGAATCACAATACTTAATTTTCTTGTTTTTTTTTAAGCTTTTTTCTTCTTTGCCTTCACATTTGATTCCTATTTTAGTTATTATTGAATTAAAAATCCCAAGTCATTTTCTTTTAAAAGTTGTGGATATTTCTCCATTATGTTATAGAAAACTGTGTAGGCAATCTGATTTAAATTTTTTGTTGGTGGTGGTTACCTAATTTATTTCTCAAATAATTCAGGATTATTTTTCATTATAATTCTGAAATTTAAAGGAGTATATGCTTGTCTGTCAGACTTTTACTACACACAACCTGACCTTCAATGAGACCTTTTTCTTTGAACACTTATCCCTAACATCAAAGCTAAAATACCACATACTTTTATCAATTCAAAATTGCCTTCTGTACTCTTCTGTCAGAGTTTTTTTTCTGAAACTGCTATTAAAGTAAATCTTCATAACACTAATTTTTACAATATTTTGAGATGTAGTTGACATGATAAAATGCACATAAGTTGCACAATTTGATAGGAATGTGTGTGTATGTGAATGAACTATACACCAACGAAATAATAAACATATCTACACCCCACAAAAGTTCTGCTTTTCATTGCTATAAATTAGTTTGTATTTTCTATATAAATTAATTCACATTTTCTATATTTTTATATATCTGAAATAATTTTGTATGTGTTTTTGGTCTGAGTTTTTTCCTCAGCATAATTATTTTGAGCTTCATGTTGTTGTGTTTATTAGTCATTCTTTTCACTTTTTTTTTGCTAAATATGATCACCCTGGACAGACATTCCACAAATTCTTTATACATATAGCTGTCTAAGTTTATTAAAATTGTTTATAGTTTTAATGATAACAAAACTTCTCTGAATATTCATGCATAGATTTTTATATGGACGTAAGTATTTTTTTCTCTTGAGTAAATAACTAACTGTATTAGATACATGTTAACTTGTTAAGAAAATGTCAATGTCCAGTAATTGTACCATTTGCCTTCCTCCCTCTTTCCACCCTTTCCTTCCTCCTTCTCTTTTTCTCTTTGTTTTTTCTTCTTTCCCTCCCTCCCTGTTTCTCTCCCTTCTTCCTTCCTTCTTTTCTGCCTTTTTGTCTTTTTTTTCTACTTTCTTTATTTCACTCCATTTCTTTTGCTTCTTTCATTTTCTTCCTCTCTTTCTGTTTCTCTCTCTTTTTTTCTTTCTTTCTGGTGGCTGTTGCATGAGTTTCTTCTTGTAGTCCTCCTACTTATATTCTGTTTATATCTTAGCAACCAAAGTTTCAGTTGTAAATAATGATTTATTAAAGCATTATTAAATAATACTTTATTTTTATTCAATGGTATGTTGTTTCATAGCATTTGGTTCTTGTGTGAGTTAATAGGTACAGAGTGGTAGAATTCCTCAAATTTTACTAACTATATTCACATATTGTTTTAAATGCTATTCTGCTCCCCAATTGACTCATTTATCTGGTGTTCACTTTCTATGAGTTTATTTTTATCATTCTCTTTATTAATTCTGATTTTCTCTATCCATTTTATAAGTACTGAATGTAGGTTTATCCTCAAGAATAAAAGACTAGGTAGATTAGAAAACCTGTAAATGTGCAGTACTTTTCCTTTCCTTTCTATGCAATTGTAAGATTTCTCAATAAGTGGGGGTTAAAAATATACAGACTGCAATCTGATTTAAATTTTTTGTTGTTGGTGGTTGCAGATTGCAGTGGAAGCAATATTAAATGATTGACTCTCTAAGAGGTGGAAAAAAGATATCTACTCTTTTGTGAACGAAAAGTAGGGTTTTACATAAACTAGACGAATCACATAAAATAAGCCAATTAAGTGGTATATGTAAACAACATCTATTTCCAATTTCTACTGTAGGGGAGGCAAAATTATCCCTCTACCATCTTAGGGTTTAACCCTGGGCCCAAGAATTAAACTGACATGGGCAAATTAAGAGAAGAAAATCATACAAATATATCTAATAAGAGTTTTACATGACATGGTAGCCACTGTTTCATATGAATGCTCTATGCCCCAAAAAATTTAAACACAAAATATATAGTAAAGAAATATTTTCTTCAACTGGAGTAGTGAACATAAATTTGGAAATAATTACACAATGTTTATATTCTAAAATGAAAAAAACATAATTCATACCAATTTTTAAAAAATGAAAACAAATGAGAGCTCTTTCATGAAATTAGAGACAATTACTCAGAAGAATGTGAATGCCAACACTACATAAATCAAAGTATTATTTTAGTAAACTATCAACCAAAATAACAAAGTTTTAAGTCTTTGTTTTTTTCTTAAACTTGATAAAAAATACAATTTTTTTTTTTTTTTTTTTTTTTTTTTTTTTTTACATAATATCACTCTATCGACCCAGGCTGGAGTGTAGTGGCATGATCTTGGCTCACTACAACCTCCATCTCCCAGGTTCAAGCAGTTCTCCTGCCTCAGCCTCCCCAGTAGCTGGGATAACAGGCATCCACCACCACTTTTCATAGAGACGAGTTTTCGCCAAGTTGGCCAGGCTGGTCTTGAACTCCTGACTTCAAGAGTTCTGCCTGCCTCAGCCTCCCAAAGTGCTGGGATTCCAGGCATGAGTCAATGCACCCAGTCCAATACTTTTCTAATGAAGGATTAAGCACACATTAAGAGGCCGGTGGGTGGCTCACACCTGTAATCCCAGCACTTTGGAAGGCCGAGGTGGGTGAATCACCTGATGTCGGGAGTTTGAGGCCAGCCTGACCAACATGGAGAAACCCTGTGTCTACTAAAAATACAAAAATTAGCCGGGCGTGGTGGCACGCACCTGTAATCCCAGCTACTCAGGAGGCTGAGGCATGAGAATCGCTTGAAGCCAGGAGGAGGAAGTTGTATTGAGTCAAAATTGCACCATTGCACTCCAGTCTGGGCAACGAGAGCAAAAGTCCATCAAAAAAAAAAAAAAAGCTCACATTAAGAGCCACAACTTTTTGAAAACTGCTACACTTCAAGTTTGATATACAGAAAATTCTAAAATAAATATAAATATTAATTATTAAGTGAAGAAGAAAGGCAGAGATAATTTTCAATTAGTGTATGCCTTGAAGAATAGTTGTATCAGATACGTTTCTTGTGATATGTTTTTAAACACCATTGTAAAGATTTTAAAAATCAGTATTTGACCTGAAGAAATTATTTAAACTACCATGTAGAATATATTTTGCTTTATTCATAATTGACTTTTTTTTTTCCTAAAAATAAATGCTATACTAAAAATCTCCTTGCCATTTGTTGCCCTAAGAGTTAGGCTCCGTTTAGCTGTTTTCTTTGAGGAAAGAGTCTGGGGATGAAATGACAGGCTGCCCTAGGCAATGCATCTCAAAATGTTTCAAGACAGTGTCCTTAACGCTGGAGAAAAGTTAACTTTCGCTGCTGGCTTATAGCCTGAAGGGACCTTCCACATGCAAAAAAACTTTTTATCAGAATTTACTCTTTAACCTAAATTTTTTTGTGGAATGTTACATTTTGCTATATAATATATGTGCTTGCTACAAAATGGTCTTAAAATATTTTCTGTTAACTAAAATAAATGTTGCCATGAATTTCTTTAAGAAACATTTCAATTTTAAAGTGTTAGTTGTTTGGCAGAAAAGAAAAAAAAATACATCTACTTTAACATCACAGCTGTTATATACTGCAGTGGTTTCCCTAATCTTTCACCAACGTCTACAGCCATTTGCTCAGGGGTCCTACACTGGGGAAAGGGTAACTGCAGTTACTACGGGGGTTACCAGACAAAAGCTCTGATTGACACTGCCACTCAAAGACAATTTTTTTTGTAGCTCTTTTATTAGAAGGGGGTCTTGTAAATGATTTTCCAGCAGTCAAAGTTGATGAAAGTGCTGGTCTTGTAATTTCTGTGGTAGTAGAACTGCTCCAAGGTCTATGTAGATTTCTGGCCAGTCACAACTCATCTTGCCAGAGGTCTCAAAGAAAAGGAGAGACAAATCAGAGACAAATTTCTCTGGATAGATTCACATGATGGGCGGCATACGGAAATTAGCACCAAGTGCAGATGCCCATTATAAGACCCCACCATGGAAGTGGGACTTGATTACTAAACAGATATAATGACCTGGCCCGTTGATATTAGTCAGACTTATTCCTAGGCCATTTTGAACTGGCATGCACTAATAGAATGGTCATGTCTGTGTTTTCAAGGTTAATTACGGCAGATTTGTAATTATCTTGGGCTGCTTTCCTAAAGTTTGTTTATGACAATGACCCTTAGTCAAGGCACAAAACATACTGATTAATAGTGTTGCTTTGCAACCATGGAACTGAGGATTTTCTGGACCATTCATTCCAGTTTGTTGGGATTGTTTATTGATAACAATGAGATTGATGATTTGCACCTGGTTTCAGTGACACCCTGGAAGATTCTGCTGATAAAACTGGTTATGTAGCAGAAATATGTTCCATAGTCAGCCAAAAAAAAAGTCTCCAGCCAAGATACCATTTTGAGCTTCCTAATTCCAAGGTGTTCCCTGCACATATTGATGGCTTCTCATCCAAGAAAAAAACTCCATTCATGGCCTTTCAAGATGGATTAAAACAGGAGCTCACACCTGATGTCTCCTGAACCCTCATCATGAGATAGCATTTTGCTATAATGCACATTTTTACTTTAATATCATCACTAATTTACTGTACGTGTTTTCTGGAGTATACTATTTAATTGTAAGTATTTTCATTTATGTCCTGTGAGTCTTATTTAGCAATAGAACCCTACTTCACAGTGCAATGGCAGTAATAAACACAATGAATTTACTCAGCAACATGGACATTCACTAACCAAGACCAATCTAGCTACTATCTCTTTGGAATGCCCAATTTTTCCTAAACAGATACCTGTTCTGAAGAACTTATATGATGCTACTCCTCAAGTATACCAGCAAGCTACTTAGTAGCAAATAAACCACATTGGGCTTTCACTTTTATAGTCGAGTTAAGTTTGTCTTCATAGACATGGGTAGATATTCCAAGTATGAATTTGGCTTTCCTGCTTTCCTGCTTACAAAGCTATAACCAATGTTACCGCATGGGGCTTTCACATGCCTTTCCCACAGGCATGAAAGCTGCATCAGTTTTCTATTGCAGCATTACAAAACTTCACAAATGTAGTAGATTAAAATGACATCCATTTATTACTCTACAGTTTCTGTAAAGAAGATGTCCACGCATAGCCTAGCTGGAATCTGCTTAGAGTCTTACAAAGGCTGAGCCTTTGTATATGAATTAGTATGAGTCTTGTGAACCATCTTAGAATTCTGCCTACAACTGGATACCAGACACCACTGTATGAAACCTGATACCTCACTTCATAGCAAAGTGGGTATGAGTGTGGTTATCCTGAACCATAGGATCCACTTGTTGTACCACCAGTGTACTATTCAGAAGCAGATGCTGTCATGGAGCTGCCTTCTAAAAGCATAGATCAATCACAAGCTCAAAGGAAAAAGCACTTTTATTTTTTACCATGCATAATATAATCTTTAAATCAGAAGCTTCTATATAGCTCTGTATGCCCAATAGGGAGAACAAATGGGTCTGGAAAACAATGTGGTAGAAGAAGAGTGTTCCCAGTGTTATTCCCAGTGATGCACAGGGGCATTTTCTGCTTTCCAGCCCTCAGGGTTGGATGGTTGGATGTTCTTTCCCCAAATAGGGCTTTTTTTTTTTTTCCACCATGGGATACAGACAATGTTCCATTGAATGACAGCTTCCACCTGAGAACTGTGAATTTCCTGTGTTCAAGGACCATCAACTAGTGGAAGGCACAACATTATGGGAGGTATAATTAACTAAAATAAGGAGAAGGAGGTAGGGCTGCTTTACATAATGAGTCATAGTAATATAAATATATTGGGATTTTATATATATATATAAATATATATTTATATATATATATGGAACCCAAGTAATCCACTAAGATGACTCCTACTACTCCCTTGTCCCACTATTTCTGAATGGACACTTGCAGTAACACAACCTAAAGACATATGATTTTCAAAAACTAATTTTCTACAAAAATGTAGGTTTGGATCACACCAAGTAACCTACCAAGATATGCAAGGAGATAGATGAGTATGAACAAAATTTAGGATGAATAGCAGAGGAAGGCAGTGAGTACCATTGGTGGCCTCGATACTAATTGCAGAAAAAGGGGCTCTATTTATTGCACAGATCTGTCCCTTCCAAGTTTCCTTTTAGGAAGAGATGCCCAAGAGAGTCATGGAGGAGCTTTTTCTGGAAATTGTGTGACACATATTAGCACAGCTATGAGTCACAAGTGGCGGATTGTAATGCCCATTGAAATAAAACTCTTGGACTTTCTGCACAGGGAGTCTCTTGATTAATAGCCGGGAAACTACTATTCTGGCTCCACCCCTGCTTTTGTGCTGAAGCCACATTTCCTGAAGGTTGTTCGATTTCTCAGTGACTGAGCAAGGCAGTGGTACTAAGCATGACCAATTTTACAAGATGGAGAATTCTTCTAACAGGCAATTTTGGCTCAAGAATTCATTTGCCTGGCTGAAACCTTCTTAAAAAAACAGTGTTGCAGTTTGAGAAACGTCTTATCTAATTCAATTTTTACCTAATTTCTGGCTCCTTCAGAGGAGTTTGGCATGTATTACAGTTGGAAGGCTCTCCTTGCCTACTCTAGATGCCCTTCACTTTTCTTTAACCAATAAATCTCTTGCATGTGCAACTGTGTGTTGGCATTTGTTTCTTGGACAAAGACAGCTAACACATCAGGTTTCTCCCTAAAACGTTTGCTTCACTGTTAGGAAGGATAACAGGTAGGTGATGCGGCCGATGCAACAATAGTACAGCAAAAGCCTCAGGGATTCCAAGTGCCGCACTGAGGTTATTGAATTGCACAGCATTTCAGACACATGTAGTCATAGGAACAAGGCTAGATGAGCGATGGTTACGTCAACACAGTGACACCGTCAGATATGAGGTCTCTTCAGGTTTTGAATTATCTAGTCAAGTAGAATCCTAACGAGTATGTCAATAGGTTCAATTCTCTGGTGCTGCTGTAACTAATAATTGTAAGTTACTAACTGATTAAAAAATAGACCGAAGGAAAAAAAAACCCACTGATGTTGACAGTGAGGTATTGCTACTAGGTCAATACATAGTAATCTAAGTATTTCCAAAGCTATACGTATATATACCTTGATTTAGAGTTAAGAAGGACTAGAATAAGAATGAAGTCTTCAAGCATTCTTAGGCTAGAGAAACAAGTTGTTAAGCCCTTCTTTCCAAATCTAGTTCTTTTAATTGCTTTAACAGCACTGTTTACTATGTATGACTTTTTAAAGCAGCTTATGAATATTCTCTAATTTGATTGATTTCTTGGCTGATTTGATTTCATCAAATTCAATAATTTTGACCCAAATATCTGTGTTCTTTAAATTTGATTGCTATTTTTATTTTTACTTTGTCACTTTATGAAGTAATTGATTAAAAATAGGCTATTTGTCTATTGGAGTTCTTTTTGGAATCGAATTTGAAATAAATTATCTCCTGCCTACCTTCTGATCTGTTATACTGTAAGCTACTGTCTGTGTCACTGGAAAGTATATTATACATTCTGGATTCATATTTTTTATTTTAATTCTCATTTTGAAAAATGTATTCTACAGAACTTCCTATTTGTAAAGGGTGAAGTTTGTGAGCTCTTGAATGTCCATAGTTGATAAATAGTTGATTATTAGTTTGAAAATCATTTCCTTGAAAAATTTACAGCATTATTTTATTATCTTCTCAACAAACACTGTTACTGCTGAGAAGTTTGATGCCAGTCTGATTCTCATTCCATTGCTGTTAGTGTTTAAACTACAAAAAACAATTAAGGCAATTTTTCTGTTTTGACACTTTAATAATGTAGTATTTAGATTTTTTTTTACCAGCACAAATCTATTCCTGGAAAATGAATACTTAATAAAACCTATCATTTTGTCTTCAATGAACAGATTGTTTATTTGTCTGTTTATTTAGGGTTAACTTCTATATTGTCAGATTTTAGAATTTATCAGTTGTTTACTGTAGACATAGATTTAATATAAATGAGACAACCAACAGTTAAGGGAAAATATAAAAAGCTAAATTTAAAATTTCCAGTATCATTGCATTAAAAACATTCCCATAAAGTATATAGTTAGGTCATAAGTCAGAAATGAAACACATCTGGTAAAGAAATATTTGTTGATGTATAAAACCTTCCTTCATATATAGCCTGTCTTTAAAACACACAAGATAATTGCTTGACCAGAATTTTATGCTGGTATTAAAATGCTGGACAGAAAAGGGAAATAATATATTTGTTTCAATTATTAAATATAGGAGTAGAAGAAAATAAAATATCAATCTACTGTCATGCAGAAACTATTCTTGATTAAATAAAATTATTTTCTTCTTCAAAATGTTAAGATTTTAGTAAAATACTCATTTTTACATTAATCATAAAAGCATTATGGAAACCACACTTGAAATTTACAACTTGGTTTTGCAGTTATCTGATATAAACAATGCTGATTGCCTTTATATGGTAATGTTAAACCTTTATTAGGTTTGCACATTAGGGAGCTTACAGAAAGACTGACCTTGAACAATTTACTTTAGGAGAACTGCCTTTTAGATATAACACAGAGCAGATGGGATGCGATAATTTTCTACTTTGTAGTCAAAGACTGTGAAAAAGGTTCTAGTGCTTGCAAATGATTACATCCATATTTACACTGCATCTGCTAGGCATGCTTAGAAGTAATTCTCCCAAATTCTTTGAGTTTTAGGATTCTCTAAATTGGTACACACAATTTGACCTACTATATACTTTAAGCAATCATATAGTTAGGGTAAGTAGCCTAGCTAATTGAAAAAAGGATTGAACTGAAATAAGTAGATATAAGTTTATGTCATCAACATTATCTGTTACTTGAAAACCTCTAAACATAACCTAGTAGATGTTCAAAATCTAATTGTGAATTTATTGCTATGGACCGAATGTTTTGTGATTCCCACTCCTTAATTCACATTTATCTCTAGCCTTCAATATGATTTTGTATGATTTTGTTAAGAGGTAGAAGTTTTGGGAGGTAATTGGGTTTGAATGAGTTCATAAGGATGGAGCCCCATGATGAGGATTAGTGTCCTTAGAGGGGGGTGAATATACCAGAGCTCTTTATTTCCACTATGAGAGGATACAAGATGGTAGCCACCTTTAAATGAGGAAAAGGGGTGTATCAAAAAACTGGACCATGTTGACACCGTAAACTCAGACCTCCAGCCTCCAGAACAGTGAGAAATACATGTTTGTTATTTAAGCCACCCTATCTATGGCATTGTGTTATTGCATCAGGGAATATTAACTTAAAATTAATTTAATTAATAAGTAATTTATGTGGTTCATCTTTCAACAGTTATATATAACAGTGAGGTTTCTGTGAGGATAAATAAGAAGTAGATTTTTTTTATGAGACAAGGTCTTACTCTGTCACCTAAGCTGGAGGGCAGTGGCGTGATAATGGCTCGCTGTAGCCTTGACCTCCTGGGCTCAGGTAATCCTCCCACCTCAGCCTCCTCAGTAGCTGGGACCACAGGTGTATGTGATCACATCCTGCTAGTAATTTTTTTTTCTTTTTCTTTTGTAGAGACAGGGTTTTATCCTGTTGCCCTGGTTGGTCTCAAACTCTTGGACTCAAGTGATCTCTCCACCTTGGCCTCCCAAAGTGCTGGGATTACAGGCACAAGCCACAACACCCAACCAAGAAGTAGAATTTTAAATTTACTTTTTACGTTAAAAATAATTGTCAGCATTTTTTGAAATATTAAATTTCAATACATAAAGAGTAAAGTAACACAGACTTTAGAGATGGAAAGAGTGAAAGAAAATCAGCATGGATTGAAGGAGCAAAGCAGCCCTGCCACTGATCAGGCTGGGAGCACAAATACAAATAAAACCTTTTGCAAAATTAAGGGAAAACCTTATTTTTTTCAAAGCTATGCAGCAACTGCAAAATGCCTTAATATCTCCCCTTTTGAGTGATTTTTGCTTGATTATCAATGATGATTCCTCACTTGGCCATTTTCTTTTATGGGTGGAAGAAATCCTGAATGTCCATGGATTCTGCATCCTTGGATTCATCCAATCAACCATGGATAGCTATTATTCAGGGGGGGAAAAAGGTGGTTGTATCTGTATTAAACACGTACATATATTTTTCTTATCATTATTCCCTAAACAATATAGTATAACAACTAGTTACCCACAATTTGCATTGCATTAGGTATTATAAGTAATCTAGGGATGATTTAAAATATACACAAAGATGTGTATAGGTTATATGCAAATATTATGCCATTTTCTATAAGGGACTTGAGCACTTAAAGATTTTGGTATGTGCAGGGGGTCCTGGAATCAAACTTTTGTGGGTATCAAGGGACAATTGCATTTGTGAGAATACCCAGTGGTTAAATTCGCCTTGCCTTCTGGTAGCACCCAATTCCTAGTTAATCTCAATTTCTCATAAATTCTCTTCAGAAACAGCCTGCAACATAAACCCAAATCTTAAAAAGAAGCTTTCCTTCCCTCTCTTAGAGTGGCATTCTGCATTTCCTCCTGAGATATGTGGCATGCAGCAAGGCAACAAATATAGTTTAGTCAGACTACAGGCTTTATCCTGATGATCTCTGGCTGATCAGTCTTTGTCAAAAGAATGATTCCTTTAAGAATTCTTGTGTGAGCAAAAAGGTTTGCCAACAGAGTTAGTTTAGAAGAAGCAAATGTGGAGCACTCACTCTATAAGTTATTTGTTTTAGAAAAGCAAGTTAGGAAAAAATATTTTCAATTCCATAAAATCTAAATTCTGTGCTCATGTAAGTTAGTTTCAGAGAAACTCAAACATAATAGAACTCAAAAAGCAGTTGTTGAACAAGATATGTTCTTTCAGTAAAGGAAGTGAAATAATTTCCAAATAAGAAAATACACTTTCAGTTTTGATTTCTATGAAACAAAAGTCCCCAAAACATAGAGACTTAAAACAGCACACTATTCATCATTACTCTTGATTCCATGGGTTGAGTGGGCTCAGCTGGACAGTTTTTTGCTCAGCATTTTTTGGATGGAACTGCAGTCATCTGGAAGCTTGGGAGGTACAGCAGGAATATGGCTCAGCTAGGACACTGGGATGCCTGGAATCAGCTGGAAAACTAGAGAGTGAGTCTTCTCTCAATGCAGTTACACAACTCTCTTTTTTGACATGGCCTCTCCAATTAGACAGTTAAACTTTTTATGTAGCATTTCAAAAGTGTATAAGCACAAGATATCAGGTTTCTTAAGTTTCTAGCTCAAAATTGGCAGAGCATCATTTCTGCCACATACTTCTAGTTCAAACAAGTCATATACCAGCACAGGTTTGAGGCTGAAGAGAACTACCTAAGGGCATTAATATAGGAGATAGAGTTAATTGAGAGGCCATGTTTGAAGACTAGTCTCCATAGTCCTCTCTTTCAGCCCTAACAATTCTCACCCTCATTTTGTCAAGTATCTCACTCCCAAAGTTTTATTCCTTTCCGCTAATAGGTTTAAAATCTCATCATCTGAATCAGGCCAGTTGCGGATGAGGATTCTCTAAGTGTCATCCCCTTTTATTTAAACATCTGTTATATAAAGACACAAGTTCTCTGCTTTCAAACACGCATATGCATCTGACATACAATGGTGAGATGACACAGGGAACACCAGAACCAAGAGTCACTTGCATTCCTAGATACCGGGGAAGGGGCTGTGGAAAACTACTCATCACTGACCCCTAACAATGCTAAATCCAGTAAAGTGCATGCAGAAAAGTTCCACAGTCAGGAGGCGAGGTATCTCTATGGATTATGCTCTAGTTCTGTGTGTCTTGGCTTCTGTTTCTGAGTCATTCTTTATTGCTTTTAAAAAATTATTATTATACTTTACGTTCTGGAATACATGTGCAGAACATGGAGGTTTGTTGCATAGGTATGCACGTGCCATGGTGGTTTGCTGTACCCATCAACCCATCGTCCACATTAGGTGTTTCTCCTAATGCTATTTCTCCCCCCACCCATCTACCAGCAGGTCCCGGTGTGTGATTTTCACCTCCCTTTGTCCATGTCTTCTCATTGTTCAACTTCCACTTATGAATGAGAACATGCAGTGCATGGTTTTCTATTCCTGTGTTACTTTGCTGAGAATAATGGTCTCCAGTTTCATCCATATCCCTGAAAAGACATGAACTCATCCTTTTTTATGGCTGCATAGTATTCCATGGTGTATATGTACCACGTTTTCTTTATCCAGTCTATCAGTGATGGCCATTTGGGTTGGTTCCAGGTAGAATGAACAGGCAACCTACAGAATGGGAGGAAATTTTTGCAATCTATCTATCTGACAAAGGGATAATATCCACAATCTACAAAAAAACTTAAACAAATTTACAAGAAAAAAACAACCCCATTAAAAAGTTGGTGAAGGATATGAACAGGCACTTTTCAAAAGAAGACATTTGTGTGGCCTACAAATATATGAAAAAAAGCTCATCATCCCTGGTGATTAGAGTAATGCAAATCAAAACCACAATGAGATACCATCTCACGCCAGTTAGAATGGTGATCATTAAAAAGTTAGGAGACAACAGATGCTA
This sequence comes from Cheracebus regulus, assembly GCA_963574635.1. Taxonomy (NCBI): domain Eukaryota; kingdom Metazoa; phylum Chordata; class Mammalia; order Primates; family Pitheciidae; genus Cheracebus; species Cheracebus regulus. Next base: position 7,036 of record CAUYQU010002541.1, on the reverse strand, counting down.
GAGAGAATGTGGAGAAATAGGAACACTTTTACGCTGTCAGTGGGAGTATAAATTACTTTAACCATTTGGCAATTCCTTAAGAATCTAGAACCAGAAATACCATTTGACCCATCAATCCCATTACTGGATATATACCCAAAGGATTATAAGTCATTCTACTATACAGAACATGCACATGTATGTTTATTGTGGCACTATCTATTTTGCTTTTTAATGGCCCATCTTTGGGTATAAGTAGCTCTTTTGGTTTGCTTCCTACTTAAAACTTAGGGCTGAACACACTATGTATTTATCTCTCATAAACTCCCTTTGTTATCTAACCTGAGATGGGCAGTTTTTATATTCCACATAATGTTATCTGGAACTAGTTATCTGTAAGCTCTACAAGCCAAGAACATCCAATACAGCTCACTTACATACTTCAGATTTATATCTCTATCTTCTCTCTAGGGATGTTGAACCAGGGGTTAGTAGCACCCAGGGTTCCCCATATTAGAGCTTCAGTGTATTCATGAACCAAATGATTTCACATTAAATGTGTCTTCATGTAAACTTTACAAGAGCCTCTTCTCTACTGTATGTGGGTGACTTAGCAATAGTGTCTGGCTTATTGCCAGAAATCAATAAACAATTATAAGATAAATTGATGAATGAAGAGTGTATGAATGTATGTGCATGTATATTTGCACACATTTTTGGGGGACACTGAGTCTAAAAATTGTATGAAGCTTTCAAAAGGGCCCATAAGCTAAACTACTAGTGCTGAATTTCTCTTTCTTAATATAATTATATATTGTTTTAATTTATGTTCTCTCAGATAGACTTTGGCACAGGGATTAAAGTCTAAGCATTTTTTAAAGAGTTGATTCCAGGTATCGCTTACAAAAGAGTAGGAAAGAGAGAATGCTAAAGAGAGGGAGTCAATAAAAGGTGTACTACCAGATCACTTACTTGGATTATTAGGGAGTGATCCTACTGGGATTTTAGAAGTCTGTGATGAACAGCTTCATCTCATCGAGAAGTTCTGGGATCTGAAGAACTTACATATCAATAATATTCAGTCAGTCATTGAGGCTTGTTTCCAAGGCAGGATTATAATTACTTTTCTAGTTATCCCAGCTTGCTAAGTACAGAGGCAGAATAGCTCTAGTGTCAGTTTAAAAAAAAAAAAGAAAAGCACTCAGGTAGTTTGAGGAGTATGTGGTACACTGTAATGGCATGGCTTCAGGGTCAGATACCAAAATATTCTGCTACACAGCCAACACCCAACTAAAGTTCAAGTTCCTGAAACATTGTCTAACTCACCACTGTGCTTCGAGAACTTAGAACAATTGGTTATTAGGAATCATGCAACTGACCCTAGGCTTTTCATAGTTTTTGACTTAAAACAAATTTAAAAAAAGGTTATGGCCGGGCGCGGTGGCTCACGCCTGTAATCCAAGCACTTTGGAGGCCAAGGCGGGCGGATCACCTGAGGTCGGGAGTTCAAGACCAGCCTGACCAACATGGTGAAACCCCGTCTTAAAAAAAAAAAAAAAAAAAAAAGGTTATTTCCCATTGGTTTTGATATCTTTCTTAAAGTGTGTTCTTTTTCAGTCATCACTGGTCTTTTATTTTATATTTCTGTTAAATTAATAACCACTATCATAGATTAGATTTAATCTTTAGAAACACCACATGTTTTCCTCATAGGTGAGAGTTGAACAATAAGAATTGATGGACACGAGGAGGGGCCTGTCAGGGGGTAGGCGGTGAGGGGAGGCATAGCATTAGGAGAAATACCTATCATAGGTGATGGGTTGATGGGTGCAGAAAACCACAATGGCACATGCATACCTGTATAACAAACCTACATGTTCTGCACATGTACCCCAAGACTTAAAGTATAATATTAATAATTATTATTATTATTTCACATTTCTTCACTCTGTAGTTCCTTCTACACAATTTTTTTTTTTTGGAAGCCAAGGACAGTGCTTTTTATTTTAATTATTTTGTCCCAAGGTGCTGCTCATCTTTAGAGAGCGATCACTTAACTCTTTTTTGAAAGAAGCATTCAGGAACTTGTCACTACCTTTGGAAAAGACTGTCATCTAAACAGAAAGTGAGGCATCAGGCATTCCATAATACAGCCCTTTTCTAGGGGCTTTGCATTCAAGAGTGTCATTACATTTTTAGCATTGTATTTTTGTGTAAGATTTCCCCAGTATGCTGTAATAGAATTTTCTATTTTATTTCTTGGTCATTTCCTTGACATAATATTACACAAACATCAAATTTTTAGGGAAGACTTTTCTATCTTTTAGAATAATTTAGCTTTTCTTAACTTCTTACACTTTCAGTGGCATTTTAACTTTGTTTATATCTTCATTAGTACTTAATTGGTATCATTATATTTAGGTTTCACCTATACAGATACTTCATGACTTATGATGGAGTTATATCCTGAGAAACCCATTACATTTATAAAATGCTTTTAATACACCTAACCTACTGACATTATAGCTCAGCCCAGCCTTTCTTAAATGTGTTTGGAATACTATCATTGCCCTATAGGTGGGATAGCTGTCTAAGCCTATTTTATAATGAAGCGTTGAATATCTCACGCAATTTATTAAATACTCCAGTGAAAATAAAAAACAGAATGGTTGTATGGGTACTTGAATTATTGTTTCTTCTGAAAGCATATTACTTCCTTACCATTGTGAAGTTAAAAATTCATAAGCTGAATTATGGTAAATTGAGAACCATCTGTATATCTCCTTGATAAAACTTACTTTTTTGAGAGTAAAGAGTAATTTATTCATGAATAAGAATAGACCCATGTAGAATTAAAACTTATTCACTTAGGAATCACATAAATATACAAAGTCACATCTCATTTTTACCACTTTAAATATGTGTGTCTTTGGGTACATTACTTTGACTCTTAAATATTATTTATCTGTAAAATGGGTACATTAATAATACTTATTCATAACATTGTTATTAGAATGGAATAAAATAATTAATGTAAAGCCTTTAGAATAATGCCTTAGAGATAATATTATTAAATAATGGCAGTTGCAATGGTAACAGTAGACTACTCAAAGTAATAGCTTTGGTTTTTATTTAAGTGTCCATAAAAGTGTTAGTCAAGTGAATGAAACAATAAATGAATTAAATATTGACAGTAAAAACTCATACAATTAACTATTACATTTCTGCCACGAGGGCATATTGACCTCCAAGAGAAAGGAACAAATCATAGCACTTTTTATAGCTTTTTCTTCCTGTGGTTTTGTAGGTGATGCTCTTATGGCACCAACTCACAAGTAGACTTGATGACAGAAAATGAAACACAGAAGGAGCATTTAAGTACCACTGGAACTATTTCTCTGCGTTTGTTGGATGAATTTGCAAGATCACTTTCTCCTCCTTCAACAATAATCCGATATTTCTAGATTTCTCGGACCTGACATGTCTGTTCACCATCCAAGACAACAGAAGACTGGGAGCTCTTCTATCAGAAACAAGGGGCATGGTAGAATGCTACCCACTAAGGTGAGGAACTGATGCTGGATCTTCTCTATTATCTTTGCACCGTTTTCTCTTTAGCTAATCATGTGGAAGGAAAATAACTTCATCTGAATTCTCGTTACCATCACTTTCTAGTTTAGCCTGACCACTTCAAATGTTTATACTGTTTTTATTCTAATTGTCCCCTAAGTAAAAAAAAAAAAAAACAAATTACTTGGAAACTTTTATTCAATGTGTGGGAAAGAGGAATCAGAATGGTCACCAATAGTTAGCAGGGCTACATAAGCAGAATTGACTAAATATTCTGTCCAGTTTCTTCACAAAGAATGGTTATAAAATTATCACATAGCTAGAGTTCTGAAATCTCTTTTCCTTGTTCAATAAAATGCTAACCAATTATGAGTGTTGAGAGTATCAATAACCTTGAAAAATACAATGTTTTTACTTATAGCTTGCATATAATTTCCTATATGAGGAGAAATGTATGTTTAATAGAATGTGTTGATTTGGAAAGAGTACTTTGAGTATAGAATTTTTATAAAATATAGACAATGTTAAGAATGAAAAATGAGTCAATAGTAGCATACAGCTAAAAATATGTCAAATATTATATTACTTTGCCTAGGGCTTTTTGTGCATCACTTACCATATAAAAGAATGTGATTTTTCCAGTGATGAAATGTGTACATGCCAAGTGAAAAACGTGAAATAAGTGGTTTACAAATAATTTCATCTTATAGTCCTCTATGAGAATTATGATTATTTCACAAGAAAGAATCAATACTTCTTTGACTGGCAGCAAAATGTACATGTTGGCATTTGTCTCCCTAACATCTGCTCATACAATAATTACTTGGTGAAAGCAGAATTAAACTGAGGGTGAGGCCTTCGAATTCCAACATCTTCTCTGTTTTCTGATTATAATTGTTGAGCTTTTCCTCTAGACTGTACATTTACCTTGCATTCATACAAATGATTGTAAAGTTTGGGTTGAATGTATACTTGGATGAACATCAGCTTTATTTCCCTTAGTGCAGTCCCAGCCTTCAGTACTATCCAGAAGCTTCTACCTAGGCTAAATTCTGTGGCTCAGCAACTAAATGATAGAAGCCACAGGGAGTGCATAATACCAATTTTCCACAGTCTGCACTGCCTACCCATTTGCTTAAAATTGCAATTCCAAGATGTTGACTTTACTCTATAAAGCTCTAAATAGTTTAAACTCTCTGGCTCCCTCAGAAATCTCTTCTCCCCCTCTGCCATATAATGACAATTGAAGCCAGGCATTATGCTCCTGAAGAGAGTTCCCAAATTTAAGAAATATGAAGCTTCATTTATAATGGCAAGAGCATTCTATATTGGACATGGCTTTCCTAGGAATCCCAGTGCTGCAATAGCCCAACACAGTCTCATTATGTTAACCTTCTGGGCACCTCCTTCTAATGGCCTTTACCTAAAACAGTTATGTGTAACAACGCTATTCTCTAGTATTTTTCAAAACAATTTCGTGAATATTTAGTATTTTCATTTTGTTATGCATTTTCATCTTCTATGTTTTAATTTTTAACACTTTTATAATGAATACAATTTAAATATAGTATTTAAATTTCTCATCCTTAAAAACTTTCTAAAATCAGCATAATGGCAGGATTCAGCACATGTAAAAATATTTTAGGCCTTTTTTGGGGTAAGTAATTGCACTTGTGATTTACAAAAATGTTATGACTGAAATGTAAAGAGAGTCATCAAAACATATCACTGAGGCCTGAATAAATTGTAGAATCTTTTGATATGTGCCAAGGAACAGCATGCACATATGTTTTTTTGCCCTTCGATGAATAATATACTTTAGAATATAATTGTTCAAAAGAAACTAACATAATATAATGGGACACAGTTTACTTTTTGTCACACTTATGTATTATATTTCAATATATTCTTGTAATGGTCAATATTACATTTAAATGAAGATAGCTTTTGGGATTCAAATTTAACAACTGAAATATTCTAAGAGCAAAAAACCAATAATCATGTAACCATAAATTGGTGATAATTTGCATTGATCTTTTCTTTTATATTTATAATTCAGTCTATGTGCAATTAAGTTATGTTACTAAAATTCCTATTGCTTTGTATTTAATTTAAAAATATATATAATATGCTTTCTTGGGCATTTTTTTAAAATGCACTCTTTTTAGTTAAGAACCTTTAGTTTTAATTGAAAATTACTGAATTTAGACTTCAAAGTCAAGTTCATAAACCAGTACTGAAATTCATAATTTTAAGATGGTCAGTAATATTCAATCCCCTAAATGGGATAACTGGGAAAGTGCTCTACCTCACTTAAGTGCATTTAAGGGAATACAGGGCATTCTTTTTGTTTGGGAAAATCTGAGAACCTGTGGAGCCACACTGAAGCTATGCATTTACTGATTCATGGACTTACCACTTCAATCATTCCCTCAGTCTCATCTTTGAATCATCTTATCATCTTAACATTTCCTTTTACTTAAATTTTACCAAGCCTTGACATGTTTGCTATTGGAAATTCAGATGATTTTGTTTTTTTGCTATGCATTTCTCTCATTTTCCCCACCCATCAAATTCACAGCTTTACTTCTTTTCCATCTAGAATTTTGTATCTGCCCCTTTACATACCCTCCATCTTACTCCACTTTCTTTTGACTGAGTTCTGCTCTCAAATGATCCTTCTTATCACACGATTATCAGGTTATTCCCTTGCTCAACAGTCTAATAAGTTTCCAGTATCTGTTTATTTTATAACATGTGGACTTAAATCTTCTATATCGTTCTCAAGTTTCCCATCTTCCCCTGATGATCTGTCTCTGAGTAATTCCTTTTTCATCCTTCAGTATTCAGTTATTTTCATCAGTCCTGGTTACTTTGAGCATTTATCCCTTTAAACTCTTACTGTACTGTAAGCTTGTAACAAATTATTAAACTGTTCTCTAGTATATTTGACATATCTTTACCTGTGCTTATCTCCCCAAGTTAATAAAAATTTGAGGGTAGCTGCCATGTCTTATTCAATTCAATCTCACAAACAGAATCTGCTCCATGGCATAAGATAATCATAGAATTAAAAAGAAAAGATAAACTTTTGCATAATTCAGTCAATCAGTAAAGATATTTTGGACAATTACGCCCTCCCAAGACTAAGCCAGGATGAAGTTGAATCCCTGAATAGACTAATAACAATTTCTGAAATTGAGGCAGCAATTAATAGCCTACCAATCCACAAAAGTTAAGGACTAGATGGGTTCACAGTCAAACTCTACCAGAGGTACAAAGAGGAGCTGGTACCATTCTTTCTAAAACTATTCCAAGTAATATAAATAAAGAAATCTTCACGAACTCATTTTATGAGAGCAACATCATCCTGATACCAAACCTGACAGAGACACAACTAAAAAAGAAAATTTCAGGCCAATATCCTTGATGAACATGTATGAGAAAATCTTCAATAAAGAACTAGCAAACCAAATCCAACAGCACA